>OZ035831.1:44457212-44514712 GCA_964034765.1 Knipowitschia caucasica
CTGTACGAGAGCTGTACGAGAGCTGTACGAGAGCTGTATGAGAGCTGTACGAGAGCTGTATGAGCTGTATGAGCTGTATGAGAGCTGTATGAGAGCTGTACGAGAGCTGTACGAGAGCTGTACGAGAGCTGTACGAGAGCTGTATGAGAGCTGTACGAGAGCTGTATGAGCTGTATGAGCTGTATGAGAGCTGTACGAGAGCTGTACGAGAGCTGTACGAGAGCTGTATGAGAGCTGTACGAGAGCTGTATGAGCTGTATGAGCTGTATGAGAGCTGTCTGAGAGCTGTCTGAGAGCTGTCTGAGAGCTGTACGAGAGCTGTACGAGAGCTGTATGAGAGCTGTATGAGAGCTGTATGAGAGCTGTATGAGAGCTGTATGAGAGCTGTATGAGAGCTGTATGAGAGCTGTATGAGAGCTGTATGAGAGCTGTATGAGAGCTGTACGAGAGCTGTACGAGAGCTGTACGAGAGCTGTACGAGAGCTGTACGAGAGCTGTACGAGAGCTGTACGAGAGCTGTACGAGAGCTGTATGAGCTGTATGAGAGCTGTACGAGAGCTGTATGAGAGCTGTATGAGAGCTGTATGAGAGCTGTATGAGAGCTGTATGAGAGCTGTATGAGAGCTGTATGAGAGCTGTATGAGAGCTGTATGAGAGCTGTCTGAGAGCTGTATGAGAGCTGTATGAGCTGTACGAGAGCTGTACGAGAGCTGTACGAGAGCTGTACGAGAGCTGTACGAGAGCTGTACGAGAGCTGTATGAGCTGTATGAGAGCTGTACGAGAGCTGTATGAGAGCTGTATGAGAGCTGTATGAGAGCTGTATGAGAGCTGTATGAGAGCTGTCTGAGAGCTGTATGAGAGCTGTATGAGAGCTGTATGAGAGCTGTATGAGAGCTGTATGAGAGCTGTCTGAGAGCTGTCTGAGAGCTGTACGAGAGCTGTATGAGCTGTATGAGAGCTGTACGAGAGCTGTACGAGAGCTGTATGAGAGCTGTCTGAGAGCTGTATGAGAGCTGTCTGAGAGCTGTATGAGAGCTGTATGAGCTGTACGAGAGCTGTACGAGAGCTGTACGAGAGCTGTACGAGAGCTGTACGAGAGCTGTATGAGCTGTATGAGAGCTGTACGAGAGCTGTATGAGAGCTGTATGAGAGCTGTATGAGAGCTGTATGAGAGCTGTATGAGAGCTGTCTGAGAGCTGTATGAGAGCTGTATGAGAGCTGTATGAGAGCTGTACGAGAGCTGTACGAGAGCTGTACGAGAGCTGTACGAGAGCTGTATGAGAGCTGTCTGAGAGCTGTCTGAGAGCTGTATGAGCTGTATGAGAGCTGTACGAGAGCTGTACGAGAGCTGTACGAGAGCTGTACGAGAGCTGTACGAGAGCTGTATGAGAGCTGTATGAGAGCTGTCTGAGAGCTGTCTGAGAGCTGTACGAGAGCTGTATGAGCTGTATGAGAGCTGTACGAGAGCTGTACGAGAGCTGTATGAGAGCTGTCTGAGAGCTGTATGAGAGCTGTCTGAGAGCTGTATCAGAGCTGTATGAGCTGTACGAGAGCTGTACGAGAGCTGTACGAGAGCTGTACGAGAGCTGTACGAGAGCTGTACGAGAGCTGTATGAGCTGTATGAGAGCTGTACGAGAGCTGTATGAGAGCTGTATGAGAGCTGTATGAGAGCTGTATGAGAGCTGTATGAGAGCTGTCTGAGAGCTGTATGAGAGCTGTATGAGAGCTGTATGAGAGCTGTATGAGAGCTGTATGAGAGCTGTACGAGAGCTGTACGAGAGCTGTACGAGAGCTGTACGAGAGCTGTACGAGAGCTGTACGAGAGCTGTACGAGAGCTGTACGAGAGCTGTATGAGAGCTGTATGAGCTGTATGAGAGCTGTATGAGAGCTGTATGAGAGCTGTATGAGAGCTGTACGAGAGCTGTACGAGAGCTGTATGAGAGCTGTATGAGAGCTTGTGTAACTGTATAAATAATAATTTGTATTGACAAAAATGTTGTCAGAAAAAAAAAAGACCTTTGGACATAAACAACACAGGAAATAAAAAGACCAATAAAAGGGAAAAAAGTTGACACAAAACAAAAAACCCTTAAACCTTTATGGTTCGAGTTCTGGTCCGCTTTTTGCTTTGAAAGCAGAGTTTCAGTTTAGTTTTTAGTACTTTAGGTTGAAGTACTTCGTTCAGTTCAAAAACAAAGTTCAAAGAAATTTTAATCCGTGTGGAAGCAAGAAAAAGTATAATCCAAATAAAGGTGTCCTCTTGTTCGGGCAAACGTTGGAAAAATATAAAGAGGTCCTACCAGTTTGTTGGTTCGTTTAGGGCTCAGCTCTTACGAGGAATAATGTTCAGGGAAAAACCTGACCATAAATAAATAGTTTAATTATTTCTGTACTAAATAAAATCATTCTAAGCAGTACTTCAGTTACTAATAAGCTCTTGAGCCCCCGCCGGCGGGGGCAAACGAGAAAAACTTTGAACTTTATAAGCCACAAGCTATATATCATTTTAAAGCTTATTTTCTCAGCTATATTTATATGTAAGTGTAAACGATATCAGACTTTACATTAAAAAGATATAACGCATAATATGGGCACAAAATAAATCGTGTTTGTATAAGTTTCTTACCTTTCGTCTTCTGCTGCTCCGACAAATTAGACTTTCCCCGTCCTTGCTCAGTCTCTTTCTCTCCGTAAGTCTTCAGTGAAAAAGAAGACTTACTGAGAGTCTTGTATTTGTATACTTATATTTCCCAAAGTATAATCCATTCTTCAGAAATAATCCAAAAATGTGCATTTTTCTGTTGCAAAAAAAACGCTCTGAAAAATGTTCAGGCTTCTCTTTCACATTTCCCCAAGTTTGAGCTTTGTTTACCCACAAACATCATATCCTCGTGTTCCTTGAGTCCTTAGCTTCAAAAAGAGAGGTTCCATGAAAAGATAGGAGCAGGTTTCAGTCCGCAGGACCCCTGTGAAAAAGACAAACCGCATCCACTTGCACAGGGTCCTTTTTCCCTTGTTGTTGAATAGCATGGCTAGCGCAATGTGCTAGCACTGAATGATTGACGTGTCTAAGTAGCCAATAAAAAGAGCTTTCTTTTGATGGGTGGGACTTGTAGGAACTCTTTTCATTTTCACAGTAAAAGCGTGCGTAAAGACGCTGTTAATACTGCTGCGCATATTTTATATGCATTTACACTACAAAAAAAATAATGTTGAAAAAAAGTAAAAGAAAATCACACAGATTTGTAACTTATAAGTACCAAAACTAAAAAATATGCTTTTTATGATGGTGAAATGTTAGTAAAGCAGTTTGGCACAATTTGGCACACATTTTGCCAAATTGGTTCCGAATGGCACTACTTGATAAAAAAGAGAAACTGCATAAAAACTATAAAACTTAGAAGTCTGAAACTTTACACAGTTGTTGTCAACGACACATTGAACAAATTAGCATTGAACATTTTCTTCTTCCAATGAAGTAGGTTTTTTTAGGGCATTTATACATTGTATTTTTTAGGCGAGGCTAAAAAAAGTTTTTTTCCCCCAAACTTCAAAGGATGCAGAGTAAAATAGGAATGACACACATTATTTCAGTGTATATTTACATAAACTAGAAGGGCCTAGCTTTAAAATGATGCATCACACAAGCATGTGAGATGTAAGATGTGTTTTTAAATAAGAAAAGACTTTTGGGTATGCCAAACTTTTGTGCACGAGCCAAAACAGATGTAGGAGTTTAAGAGGTTAATAATAATATAATAATATTAATGCATTACATTTTATCAGTTTCAATCACAAACACAGACAATACATCCAAATGTAAATCGGACAACACAGTTCAGACATTCTTTAAACACATGCACGGACGGTTTCAGAATCATTTGTAATCGTTTTCATGAAAAAAATAGAGTTTGAAAACGAGAAACTGCGCTCGCGGTAAACCCGGAAGTAACAAATATCACAATATAACTTTTTAGAATGCGGTTTCACATGATCTGATTATTGAGTTCTGTTGAGTATAAGCATAATTCACTCACCGTCGAGTTCGAGAATTTTCTGTTTAGTTTTCTAGTAGTTCTGTGTGGAGTTCGTGAAGAGCTCAGCCGCGGTTCTGGAAACAGGAAGTGGGCTGCCGGTGTTCTGGGGTCAGCCATTTTAACTATAGCGCCACTGATGGCGAGACAAGGAATGGATTATTAAGTGCGCCAGAGACGTGGGTTACACTGACATGCTGCAATACCACCCCGGGCCTGCGGGGGCGGACCCAGAAGAAAAGAATTATTTAATGCTAATATACGTATCTTTTTACCTCTCTAAAAACGGCTTCACAGGACGCTCCGAACATGACCATCGACTAAAAAGCTCTGCTCCACACGACTGCGCTGACAGACACCCTGTGTCGTAGATTACTGCAGCACCTGTGTATCATACAGCTGTGTGTCATACAGCTGTGTATCATACAGCTGCAGCCGTTCTCTCGTACACACAGAACACATCAGTACCCTGTGTCCTGCGCCTGTGTTCAGCAGCACTACACATATACTACCCTAAAACATTGTTGTGGGAGGTAATGAAAATGAAATCAGGCTTGATACAGGTTCGAGCCTGAGAATTGTGAAAACCTGTCGGACCGGGCCGGGCCGGGGCGCCACCCCCTCGGGCCAGGGCCGGGGCGCCACCCCCTCGGGCCAGGGCCGGGCTCGGGCCCAGATAATAGGCCCGTGCAGGGCTCTACACGGTGTAACACTCATATATCAACAGCTGTAAGCTAGCTGTCGAGTTAGCCATACTCACTTTACCGACGTGGACCTCGATACGTCAGTGAGCCTCTGGATGAAAGAGAAGGATCCATCTCTGACTGAATCCATTAAAAACCTATTCTGGGAATATAGCTTAATGAAATGTCTAAAAGCGAAACATGGGACCTTTAAGAGTGTGACACCGCCGAGCGGAATGAAGGCGTCAGAGAGCAATGAGGCACACAGCCCTGGAGGAGGCCTCTGGACCCCAGCTGGACCCAAACTGGACCCCGGCTGGACCCCAGCTGGACCCAAACTGGACCCCGGCTGGACCCCAGCTGGACCCAAACTGGACCCCGGCTGGACCCCGGCTGGACCCAGGCTGGACCCTGACTGGACCCAAACTGGACCCCGGCTGGACCCCGGCTGGACCCAGGCTGGACCCCGACTAGAGAGAGGGACCAGAGAAAGAAAAAAGAGGGACCAGAGAGACCATAGAGAGACAAGAGAAAAACCAGTGAGAGACAAGAGAGAGGGACCAGAGAGAGACCAGAGAGAGACCAGAGAGAGACCAGAGAGAGACCAGAGAGAGACCAGAGAGAGACCAGAGAGAGACCAGAGAGAGACCAGAGAGAGACCAGAGAGAGGGACCAGAGAGAGACCAGAGAGAGACCAGAAAGAGACCAGGGAGAGACCAGAGAGAGACCAGAGAGATCTAGGCTCCGTGGTCTTTGGGCCCTGGTCTGTGGGCCCTGGTGTTAGTATTAGATAGCAATATGGCCTACGTGCAGGACTGTACAAGGACTCTACAAGGACTCCATGTTATGACTATGATGTGACTGTCTCTGTGTGACACGTATGTCTTTCCATGTGTGACGTGACAATGACTATATAAACTGTGTACTGCCTTTACTCTGTTTCTTTCTCTCAGACAGAATAGAGGGGGGAATATGAGATTTCATAACACTTTGAAGCAACTTTTGTTAAAGTTAAACTCATCATTCTATCAATGTGCAGAAGCCAGTACTTTTCCCTTGTTGTGTCTATCTGAAGGCCAAGCTACATGGCACTGTGGCAGCTGCTGATTGGAGGTCTCCATGCCAACGCTCTGTATAATACACTTGCATTCTGTTGTGTCTGTTGTTCGTGCTGTCTCTACCATCGACAATAAAACATGTCTTCTGTCTGAATTTAAGACGCGATCCATATTGCTATCTAATACTAACACTGGTCTGTGGGCCCTGGTCTGTGGGCCCTGGTCTGTGGGCCCTGGTCTGTGGGCCCTGGTCTGTGGGCCCTGGTCTGTGGGCCCTGGTCTGTGGGCCCTGGTCTGTGGGCCCTGGTCTGTGGGCCCTGGTCTGTGGGCCCTGGTCTGTGGGCCCTGGTTCAGGTCAGGTCTAATCTGGCTGCAGCAGGCTGACTTTACTGCTGCTGCTGCTCCATCAATCAGAGCTGGACTGAAGAGACCGGGACAGGGGCCAATGCCACCGCGTTACCACAGAGACCACAGAGACCCCTTTACAGCCACATACAGACCACAGAGAGCCCAGAGGGAGGGGTCACTGCGAAGACCAGGCCAGGGTCCGGCCCCAGCCCCAGGTCCGGCCCCAGCCCCAGTCCAGGGTCTAATGCTGCTGTGACACTAACCCACTTTCTCAGCAACAATAAAACTCCCCAAACAAAAGGAGTCCATCGTTAAAAGCTCAGTTCTTCCCCGAGTCTGTTCCAGCTCAGAGCGAGAGGATCCAGCAGCACGTGTTCAGGGCAAGCTTTAATCCCTGCAGGTCTTCGGTGCGAGATTAAAAACCCCTGAGAAGCGATCAATCAATAGAACACAGAGAAACACGTCTGATCTGAGGCTCCGCTTTGTCCGATCAACGACGAGGTTTAGACTCTGCAATCTCTGAGACCCAGACCTGAGACCCAGACCTGAGACCCAGACCTGAGACCCGGACCTGAGACCCAGACCTGAGACCCAGACCTGAGACCTGGTCCAGAGACCCAGACCTGAGACCCAGACCTGAGACCCAGACCTGAGACCCAGACCTGAGACCCAGACCTGAGACCTGGTCCAGAGACCCAGACCTGAGACCCAGACCTGAGACCCAGACCTGAGACCCAGACCTGAGACCCAGACCTGAGACCTGGTCCAGAGACCCAGACCTGAGACCCAGACCTGAGACCCAGACCTGAGACATGGTCCAGAGACCCAGACCTGAGACCCAGACCTGAGACCCAGACCTGAGACCCAGACCTGAGACCTGGTCCAGAGACCCAGACCTGAGACCCAGACCTGAGACCTGGTCCAGAGACCCAGACCTGAGACCCAGACCTGAGACCCAGACCTGAGACCCAGACCTGAGACCCAGACCTGAGACCCAGACCTGAGACCCAGTCCTGAGACCCAGACCTGAGACCCAGTCCTGAGACCCAAACCTGAGACCCAAACCTGAGACCCAGACCTGAGACCCAGACCTGAGACCTGGTCCAGAGACCTAGACCTGAGACCCAGACCTGAGACCCAGACCTGAGACCCAGTCCTGAGACCCAGACCTGAGACCTGGTCCAGAGACCCAGACCTGAGACCCAGACCTGAGACCCAGACCTGAGACCCAGACCTGAGACCCAGACCTGAGACCCAGACCTGAGACCCAGTCCTGAGACCCAGACCTGAGACCCAGTCCTGAGACCCAAACCTGAGACCCAAACCTGAGACCCAGTCCTGAGACCCAGACCTGAGACCTGGTCCAGAGACCCAGACCTGAGACCCAGACCTGAGACCCAGACCTGAGACCTGGTCCAGAGACCCAGACCTGAGACCCAGACCTGAGACCCAGTCCTGAGACCCAGTCCTGAGACCCAGACCTGAGACCCAGACCTGAGACCCAGACCTGAGACCCAGACCTGAGACCCAGACCTGAGACCCGGACCTGAGACCCAGACCTGAGACCCAGACCTGAGACCTGGTCCAGAGACCCAGACCTGAGACCCAGACCTGAGACCCAGACCTGAGACCCAGACCTGAGACCCAGACCTGAGACCTGGTCCAGAGACCCAGACCTGAGACCCAGACCTGAGACCCGGACCTGAGACCCAGACCTGAGACCCAGACCTGAGACCCAGACCTGAGACCCAGACCTGAGACCTGGTCCAGAGACCCAGACCTGAGACCCAGACCTGAGACCCAGACCTGAGACCTGGTCCAGAGACCCAGACCTGAGACCCAGACCTGAGACCCAGACCTGAGACCCAGACCTGAGACCCAGACCTGAGACCTGGTCCAGAGACCCAGACCTGAGACCCAGACCTGAGACCCGGACCTGAGACCCAGACCTGAGACCCAGACCTGAGACCCAGACCTGAGACCCAGACCTGAGACCTGGTCCAGAGACCCAGACCTGAGACCCAGACCTGAGACCCGGACCTGAGACCCAGACCTGAGACCCAGACCTGAGACCTGGTCCAGAGACCCAGACCTGAGACCCAGACCTGAGACCCAGACCTGAGACCCAGACCTGAGACCTGGTCCAGAGACCCAGACCTGAGACCCAGACCTGAGACCCAGACCTGAGACATGGTCCAGAGACCCAGACCTGAGACCCAGACCTGAGACCCCAGACCTGAGACCCAGACCTGAGACCTGGTCCAGAGACCCAGACCTGAGACCCAGACCTGAGACCCAGACCTGAGACCTGGTCCAGAGACCCAGACCTGAGACCCAGACCTGAGACCCAGACCTGAGACCCAGACCTGAGACCCAGACCTGAGACCCAGACCTGAGACCCAGTCCTGAGACCCAGACCTGAGACCCAGTCCTGAGACCCAAACCTGAGACCCAAACCTGAGACCCAGACCTGAGACCCAGACCTGAGACCTGGTCCAGAGACCTAGACCTGAGACCCAGACCTGAGACCCAGACCTGAGACCCAGTCCTGAGACCCAGACCTGAGACCTGGTCCAGAGACCCAGACCTGAGACCCAGACCTGAGACCCAGACCTGAGACCCAGACCTGAGACCCAGACCTGAGACCCAGACCTGAGACCCAGTCCTGAGACCCAGACCTGAGACCCAGTCCTGAGACCCAAACCTGAGACCCAAACCTGAGACCCGTCCTGAGACCCAGACCTGAGACCTGGTCCAGAGACCCAGACCTGAGACCCAGACCTGAGACCCAGACCTGAGACCTGGTCCAGAGACCCAGACCTGAGACCCAGTCCTGAGACCCAGTCCTGAGACCCAGTCCTGAGACCCAGACCTGAGACCCAGTCCTGAGACCCAGTCCTGAGACCCAGTCCTGAGACCCAGACCTGAGACCCAGACCTGAGACCCAGTCCTGAGACCCAGACCTGAGACCCAGACCTGAGACCCAGACCTGAGACCCAGACCTGAGACCTGGTCCAGAGACCCAGACCTGAGACCCAGACCTGAGACCCAGACCTGAGACCTGGTCCAGAGACCCAGACCTGAGACCCAGACCTGAGACCCAGACCTGAGACCCAGACCTGAGACCCAGACCTGAGACCCAGTCCTGAGACCCAGACCTGAGACCCAGTCCTGAGACCCAAACCTGAGACCCAAACCTGAGACCCAGTCCTGAGACCCAGACCTGAGACCTGGTCCAGAGACCCAGACCTGAGACCCAGACCTGGGACCTGGTCCAGAGACCCAGACCTGAGACCCAGACCTGAGACCCAGACCTGAGACCCAGACCTGAGACCTGGTCCAGAGACCCAGACCTGAGACCCAGACCTGAGACCCAGACCTGAGACCCAGACCTGAGACCTGGTCCAGAGACCCAGACCTGAGACCCAGACCTGAGACCCGGACCTGAGACCCAGACCTGAGACCCAGACCTGAGACCCAGACCTGAGACCTGGTCCAGAGACCCAGACCTGAGACCCAGACCTGGGACCTGGTCCAGAGACCCAGATCTGAGACCCAGACCTGAGACCCAGACCTGAGACCCAGACCTGAGACCCAGACCTGAGACCTGGTCCAGAGACCCAGACCTGAGACCCAGACCTGAGACCCAGACCTGAGACCCAGACCTGAGACCTGGTCCAGAGACCCAGACCTGAGACCCAGACCTGAGACCCAGACCTGAGACCCAGACCTGAGACCCAGTCCTGAGACCCAAACCTGAGACCCAAACCTGAGACCCAGACCTGAGACCCAGACCTGGTCCTGAGACCCAGACCTGAGACCCAGTCCTGAGACCCAGACCTGAGACCCAGTCCTGAGACCCAGTCCTGAGACCCAGACCTGAGACCCAGTCCTGAGACCCAGACCTGAGACCCAGACCTGAGACCCAGTCCTGAGACCCAGACCTGAGACCCAGACCTGAGACCCAGTCCTGAGACCCAGACCTGAGACCCAGTCCTGAGACCCAAACCTGAGACCCAAACCTGAGACCCAGACCTGAGACCCAGACCTGGTCCTGAGACCCAGACCTGAGACCCAGTCCTGAGACCAGTCCTGAGACCCAGTCCTGAGACCCAGTCCTGAGACCCAGTTCTGAGACCCAGACATGAGACCTAGTCCTGAGACCCAGTTCTGAGACCCAGACATGAGACCTAGTCCTGAGACCCAGTCCTGACACCTAGTCCTGAGACTCAGTCCCAGGCCGGAGAAAGTTCCTCTAGGCCCTGGGTCTCCTCCTGGTCTCCTCCCTCTGTGTCCTGGGTCTCCTGCTGGTCTCCTCCCTCTGAGTCCTGGGTCTCCTCCTGGTCTCCTCCCTCTGAGTCCTGGGTCTCCTCCCTCTGAGTCTTGGGTCGCCTCCTGATCTCCTCCCTCTGAGTCCTGAGTCTCCTCCTGGTCTCCTCCCTCTGAGTCCTGGGTCTCCTCCTGATCTCCTCCCTCTGAGTCCTGGGTCGCCTCCTGGTCTCCTCCCTCTGAGTCTTGGGTCGCCTCCTGATCTCCTCCCTCTGTGTCCTGGGTCTCCTCCTGGTCTCCTCCCTCTGAGTCCTGGGTCTCCTCCTGATCTCCTCCCTCTGAGTCCTGGGTCTCCTCCCTCTGAGTCCTGGGTCTCCTCCTGGTCTCCTCCCTCTGAGTCCTGGGTCGCCTCCTGGTCTCCTCCCTCTGAGTCCTGGGTCGCCTCCTGGTCTCCTCCCTCTGAATCCTGAGTCTCCTCCTGGTCTCCTCCCTCTGAGTCCTGGGTCTCCTCCTGATCTCCTCCCTCTGAGTCCTGGGTCTCCTCCTGATCTCCCCCCTCTGAGTCCTGGGTCTCCTCCTGATCTCCTCCCTCTGAGTCCTGGGTCGCCTCCTGGTCTCCTCCCTCTGAATCCTAGGTCTCCTCCTGATCTCCTCCCTCTGAATCCTGGGTCTCCTCCTGATCTCCTCCCTCTGAGTCCTGGGTCTCCTCCTGGTCTCCTCCCTCTGAGTCCTGGGTCTCCTCCCTCTGAGTCCTGGGTCGCCTCCTGATCTCCTCCCGCTGAGTCCTGGGTCTCCTCCTGGTCTCCTCCCTCTGAGTCTTGGGTCTCCTCCTGGTCTCCTCCCTCTGAATCCTGAGTCTCCTCCTGGTCTCCTCCCTCTGAGTCCTGGGTCTCCTCCTGGTCTCCTCCCTCTGAGTCCTGGGTCGCCTCCTGGTCTCCTCCCTCTGAATCCTGAGTCTCCTCCTGGTCTCCTCCCTCTGAGTCCTGGGTCTCCTCCTGGTCTCCTCCCTCTGAGTCCTGGGTCGCCTCCTGGTCTCCTCCCTCTGAATCCTGAGTCTCCTCCTGGTCTCCTCCCTCTGAGTCCTGGGTCTCCTCCTGATCTCCCCCCTCTGAGTCCTGGGTCTCCTCCTGATCTCCTCCCTCTGAGTCCTGGGTCGCCTCCTGGTCTCCTCCCTCTGAATCCTAGGACTCCTCCTGATCTCCTCCCTCTGAATCCTGGGTCTCCTCCTGATCTCCTCCCTCTGAGTCCTGGGTCTCCTCCTGGTCTCCTCCCTCTGAGTCCTGGGTCTCCTCCCTCTGAGTCCTGGGTCGCCTCCTGGTCTCCTCCCTCTGAGTCCTGGGTCTCCTCCTGGTCTCCTCCCTCTGAGTCTTGGGTCGCCTCCCTGGTCTCCTCCCTCTGAGTCCTGGGTCTCCTCCTGATCTCCTCCCTCTGAGTCCTGGGTCTCCTCCTGGTCTCCTCCCTCTGAATCCTGGGTCTCCTCCTGGTCTCCTCCCTCTGAGTACTGGGTCGCCTCCTGTTCTCCTCCCGCTGAATCCTAGGTCTCCTCCTGATCTCCTCCCTCTGAGTCCTGGGTCGCCTCCTGGTCTCCTCCCTCTGAATCCTGGGTCTCCTCCTGATCTCCTCCCTCTGAGTCCTGGGTCTCCTCCTGATCTCCTCCCTCTGAGTCCTGGGTCTCCTCCCTCTGAGTCCTGGGTCTCCTCCTGATCTCCTCCCTCTGAGTCCTGGGTCTCCTCCCTCTGAGTCCTGGGTCGCCTCCTGGTCTCCTCCCTCTGAGTCCTGGGTCGCCTCCTGGTCTCCTCCCTCTGATTCCTGGGTCTCCTCCTGATCTCCTCCCTCTGAGTCCTGAGTCTCCTCCTGATCTCCTCCCTCTGAGTCCTGGGTCTCCTCCTGGTCTCCTCCCTCTGAATCCTGGGTCTCCTCCTGATCTCCTCCCTCTGAGTCCTGGGTCGCCTCCTGGTCTCCTCCCTCTGAGTCCTGGGTCGCCTCCTGGTCTCCTCCCTCTGAGTCCTGGGTCGCCTCCTGGTCTCCTCCCTCTGATTCCTGGGTCTCCTCCTGATCTCCTCCCTCTGAGTCCTGAGTCTCCTCCTGATCTCCTCCCTCTGAGTCCTGGGTCTCCTCCTGGTCTCCTCCCTCTGAATCCTGGGTCTCCTCCTGATCTCCTCCCTCTGAGTCCTGGGTCTCCTCCTGATCTCCTCCCTCTGAGTCCTGGGTCTCCTCCCTCTGAGTCCTGGGTCTCCTCCTGATCTCCTCCCTCTGAGTCCTGGGTCTCCTCCCTCTGAGTCCTGGGTCGCCTCCTGGTCTCCTCCCTCTGAATCCTGGGTCTCCTCCTGATCTCCTCCCTCTGAGTCCTGGGTCTCCTCCTGGTCTCCTCCCTCTGAATCCTGGGTCTCCTCCTGATCTCCTCCCTCTGAGTCCTGGGTCTCCTCCTGATCTCCTCCCTCTGAGTCCTGGGTCTCCTCCTGATCTCCTCCCTCTGAGTCCTGGGTCTCCTCCTGATCTCCTCCCTCTGAGTCCTGGGTCTCCTCCTGGTCTCCTCCCTCTGAATCCTGGGTCTCCTCCTGATCTCCTCCCTCTGAGTCCTGGGTCTCCTCCTGATCTCCTCCCTCTGAGTCCTGGGTCTCCTCCTGATCTCCTCCCTCTGAGTCCTGGGTCTCCTCCTGATCTCCTCCCTCTGAGTCCTGGGTCTCCTCCTGATCTTCTCCCTCTGAATCCTGGGTCTCCTCCTGATCTCCTCCCTCTGAGTCCTGGGTCTCCTCCTGATCTCCTCCCTCTGAGTCCTGGGTCTCCTCCCTCTGAGTCCTGGGTCTCCTCCCTCTGAGTCCTGGGTCGCCTCCTGGTCTCCTCCCTCTGAATCCTGGGTCTCCTCCTGATCTTCTCCCTCTGAATCCTGGGTCTCCTCCTGATCTCCTCCCTCTGAGTCCTGGGTCTCCTCCTGATCTCCTCCCTCTGAGTCCTGGGTCTCCTCCTGATCTCCTCCCTCTGAGTCCTGGGTCTCCTCCTGGTCTCCTCCCTCTGAATCCTGGGTCTCCTCCTGATCTCCTCCCTCTGAGTCCTGGGTCTCCTCCTGATCTCCTCCCTCTGAGTCCTGGGTCTCCTCCTGATCTCCTCCCTCTGAGTCCTGGGTCTCCTCCTGATCTCCTCCCTCTGAGTCCTGGGTCTCATCCCTCTGAGTCCTGGGTCTCCTCCTGATCTCCTCCCTCTGAGTCCTGGGTCTCCTCCTGATCTCCTCCCTCTGAGTCCTGGGTCTCCTCCTGATCTTCTCCCTCTGAGTCCTGGGTCTCCTCCTGATCTCCTCCCTCTGAGTCCTGGGTCTCCTCCTGATCTCCTCCCTCTGAGTCCTGGGTCTCCTCCTGATCTCCTCCCTCTGAGTCCTGGGTCTCATGTCTGAGTATCTGTTTGGGATGCATCCAGGAGGCATACCAAACAGATGCCTGAGCTTCCTCAACTGGCTCCTCTCCACATGGAGGAGCAGCAGTCTACACTGAGCTCCTCTCCACATGGAGGAGCAGCAGTCTACACTGAGCTCCTCTCCACATGGAGGAGCAGCAGTCTACTCTGAGCTCCTTCCATGTGACTGAGCTCCTCACTTGGTTTCTAACGGAGCCGCGTCTCTACTCCGAGCTCCACCTGTGTGACTTGAGCTCATTACAGAGTCTGTAATAGTTGTAGTGCAATAATAAAACTGAAGTTTAACCCTTGAAAGGTTTCCTCGACCCTTGGAATCTGAAATATACCTCTTTGTTGCCTTCACTTCTCCATCAAACTGCATCTAAAATCATTTATCAGAAAAGAGAAACGCTTTCTTCAAGGAGTGAATGTTAAAGGGTAAAGTGGAAGTTCAGCCCTCTACTCTACTCTACTCTACTCTACTCTACTCTACTCTACTCTCTGCACTGTGGGGTTCCCAGAGGTCTCCCATCACGGTACTAACCAGGCCCTGCCATGCTTAGCTACAGAGGTCTTCCTTCACAGTAAGTGAGTAAAGGTTATTTATATGGCCCATTTCTCACACCACAAAAAACACCTCCACAATGTTCTGTTCTGATGTCAGAGACTCCACAGAATCAGCAACACTGCCATCTAGTGGTGGAAGAGGGACAAGACACAAACCCAACACGTCTAGGTCGGGTCTGGTCGGGTCTGGTCGGGTCTGCTCTGGTCTGCTCTGGTCTGCTCTGGTCTGGATTTGGTCTGGGTCTGGTCTGGGTCTTGTATTTCTTTATCCATTATAAAACATAAATACAGATAAATAATTGTAATACAAGCTCACACCAGCAGAGGGAGCCAGACACATTCCTCATGTGTGGTTTGTTTTCATTATGGGGAGATTAAAAGTATTGGGCTCTGAAAAGAAAACAAGATGAATCTTCATAAACTATTATGAGGAAACGACGTTAGCACTAAGAAGGAAATATAACACACATTTATTTATAAATGAATCAAAGTTTTGACTGTTTCAAGTAAAACGTAGCCTCCCAGACTGTGCCATGACCAGAGAGAGACCAGAGAGAGACCAGAGAGAGACCAGAGAGAGACCAGAGAGAGACCAGAGAGAGACCAGAGAGAGACCAGAGTGAGACCAGAGAGAGACCAGAGAGAGACCAGAGTGAGACCAGAGTGAGACCAGAGAGAGACCAGAGAGAGACCAGAGAGAGACCAGAGAGAGAGACCAGAGAGAAACCAGAGAGAGACCAGAGAGAGACCAGACAGAGACCAGAGAGAGACCAGAGAGAGACCAGAGAGAGACCAGAGAGAGACCAGAGAGAGACCAGAGAGAGACACCAGAGTGAGACCAGAGAGAGAGACCAGAGAGAGACCAGAGAGAGACCAGAGTGAGACCAGAGAGAGACCAGAGAGAGACCAGAGAGAGAGACCAGAGAGAGACCAGAGAGAGAGACCAGAGAGAGACCAGAGAGAGAGACCAGAGAGAGAGACCAGAGAGAGACCAGAGAGAGACCAGAGAGAGACCAGAGAGAGACCAGACAGAGACCAGAGAGAGACCAGACAGAGGCCAGAGAGAGAGACCAGAGAGAGACCAGAGAGAGAGACCAGAGAGAGACCAGAGAGAGAGACCAGAGAGAGACCAGAGAGAGAGACCAGAGAGAGACCAGAGAGAGAGACCAGAGAGAGAGACCAGAGAGAGACCAGAAAGAGACCAGAGAGAGGCCAGACAGAGACCAGAGAGAGACCAGAGAGAGACCAGAGAGAGGCCAGAGAGAGACCAGAGAGAGACCAGAGAGAGAGACCAGAGAGAGACCAGAAAGAGACCAGACAGAGGCCAGAGAGAGAGACCAGAGAGAGAGACCAGAGAGAGAGGGAGACCAGAGTGAGACCAGAGAGAGACCAGAGAGAGAGACCAGGGAGAGCCCATTCGTAGAGCATCATGGAGACCCTCAGTTGCCAGTTCTTTCATTACATTCATAAAGACATTTTTGTGGGAGACATAGTTGCTTTGCTTAAACGGAGGGGGCTCCTGCAGTCCCTCTGTCCTCCACTGGGGGGTGCTGCAGGCAAGGCAATTCAAAGTGCTTCACAAGAGCAATTTAAATTTCATAAAAAAGAAAAGTCCCTGTGCTCCTCAGAGTTGGTTCATATGACACTAACATGTCACAGATGTACTTTGGTGAGAGGCCATGGAGACCTGAGACCAGGACTAATGTGAGAGGACTTCAGGACAGAGACCTGAGACCAGGACTAATGTGAGAGGACTTCAGGACAGAGACCTGAGACCAGGACTAATGTGAGAGGACTTCAGGACAGAGACCTGAGACCAGGACTAATGTGAGAGGACTTCAGGACAGAGACCTGAGACCAGGACTAATGTGAGAGGACTTCAGGACAGAGACCTGAGCCAGGACTAATGTGAGAGGACTTCAGGACAGAGACCTGAGACCAGGACTAATGTGAGAGGACTTCAGGACAGAGACCTGAGACCAGGACTAATGTGAGAGGACTTCAGGACAGAGACCTGAGACCAGGACTAATGTGAGAGGACTTCAGGACAGAGACCTGAGACCAGGACTAATGTGAGAGGACTTCAGGACAGAGACCTGAGACCAGGACTAATGTGAGAGGACTTCAGGACAGAGACCTGAGACCAGGACTAATGTGAGAGGACTTCAGGACAGAGACCTGAGAACAGGACTAATGTGAGAGGATTTCCTGGTTCTAGTTGGAGCAGCTGTTAGAGTTTGTCTTCTTTAAACATCAGTCTTTGATCCTGACGATGTGATAAAAACCGGACTCAGACCTGATGTTAAACTTCAGGTCTGAGTCCAGTTTCAGACCTGGATTGGACCTGATCTGAAGTTTTGAAGAGGAGGGATTGAAGATGATTTGACACAGTGGGTCTCATGTATGAAACTTGCGCACGCCCAAATGAGGCGTACGCAAAATATTTACACTTTTTGGAATTCATTAATCTGGACGTGAGCAAATACACGCCGGGTCTGAAGGTGTAAATACGCTGATCTCAGCCTTCGGCACAACACGCATGAAATGCAAGATTTGGACAACAATAAACACATTCCCTCTGGCAACATTGTATCCTGTGTTTTCTTTGAGCATCTTGTTTCTAAATCATCAGAAAAAGTCTAACACTCTGAAAACACGCACATTTCGTATCGATCACAGTTAGATCACGTTCACAGACACGTTCACAGACACGTTCATGACACGCTCATGACACGTTCATGACACGTTCACAGACACGTTCATGACACGCTCATGACACGTTCATGACACGTTCACAGACACGTTCACAGACACGTTCATGACACGTTCATGACACGTTCACAGACACGTTCATGACACGTTCACAGACATGTTCATGACACGTTCACAGACACGTTCACAGACATGTTCATGACACGTTTCACAGACACGTTCATGACACGTTCATGACACGTTCACAGACACGTTCATGACACGTTCACAGACACGTTCATGACACGTTCATGACACGTTCACAGACATGTTCATGACACGTTCACAGACACGTTCACAGACATGTTCATGACACGTTCACAGACACGTTCATGACACGTTCATGACACGTTCATGACACGTTCACAGACACGTTCATGACACGTTCATGACACGTTTGACATGACACGTTCACAGACACGTTCATGGCACGTTCATGACATGTTCATGACACGTTCACAGGCACGTTCATGACACGTTCACAGACACGTTCATGACACGTTCACAGACACGTTCACAGACACGTTCATGACACGTTCATGACACGTTCATGACACGTTCACAGACACGTTCACAGACACGTTCATGACACGTTCACAGACAAGTTCACAGACACGTTCACAGACACGTTCATGACACGTTCACAGACACGTTCATGACACGTTCATGACACGTTCACAGACACGTTCATGACACGTTCACAGACACGTTCATGACACGTTCACAGACACGTTCATGACACGTTCACAGACACGTTCATGACACGTTCACGACAGTTCACGACACGTTCACAGACACGTTCACAGACACGTTCATGACACGTTCACAGACACGTTCATGACACGTTCACAGACACGTTCATGACACGTTCACAGACACGTTCATGAGACGTTCATGACACGTTCACAGACACGTTCACAGACATGTTCATGACACGTTCACAGACACGTTCATGACACGTTCATGACATGTTCATGACACGTTCACAGGCACGTTCATGACACGTTCACAGACACGTTCACAGACACGTTCACAGACACGTTCACAGACACGTTCACAGACACGTTCATGACACGTTCATGACACGTTCACAGACACGTTCATGACACGTTCATGACACGTTCATGACACGTTCATGACACGTTCATGACACGTTCATGACACGTTCATGACACGTTCACAGACACGTTCACAGACACGTTCATGACACGTTCACAGACACGTTCATGACACGTTCATGACACGTTCATGACACGTTCACAGACACGTTCATGACACGTTCATGACACGTTCATGACACGTTCACAGACACGTTCACAGACACGTTCATGACACGTTCACAGACACGTTCATGGCACGTTCATGACATGTTCATGACACGTTCACAGGCACGTTCATGACACGTTCACAGACACGTTCACAGACACGTTCACAGACACGTTCATGACACGTTCATGACACGTTCATGACACGTTCACAGACACGTTCACAGACACGTTCATGACACGTTCATGACACGTTCACAGACACGTTCATGACACGTTCACAGACAAGTTTACAGACACGTTCACAGACACGTTCACAGACACGTTCACAGACACGTTCATGACACGTTCATGACACGTTCACAGACACGTTCATGACACGTTCATGACACGTTCATGACACGTTCATGACACGTTCATGACACGTTCACAGACACGTTCATGACACGTTCACAGACACGTTCACAGACACGTTCACAGACACGTTCACAGATACGTTCATGACACGTTCACAGACACGTTCACAGACACGTTCATGACACGTTCACAGACACGTTCATGACACGTTCATGACACGTTCACAGACACGTTCATGACACGTTCACAGATACGTTCATGACACGTTCACAGACACGTTCATGACACGTTCACAGACACGTTCACAGACACGTTCACAGACACGTTCATGACACGTTCACAGACACGTTCACAGACACGTTCACAGACACGTTCATGACACGTTCATGACACGTTCACAGACACGTTCACAGACACGTTCATGACACGTTCATGACACGTTCATGACACGTTCACAGACACGTTCATGACACGTTCATAGACACGTTCACAGACACTTCACAGACACGTTCACACGTTCAGACACGTTCATGACACGTTCACAGACACGTTCACAGACACGTTCATGACACGTTCAGACACGTTCAGACACGTTCACAGACACGTTCATGACACGTTCATGACACGTTCACAGACACGTTCACAGACACGTTCATGACACGTTCACAGACAGTTCATGACACGTTCACAGACACGTTCATGACACGTTCACAGACACGTTCACAGACACGTTCACAGACACGTTCACAGATACGTTCATGACACGTTCATGACACGTTCACAGACACGTTCACAGACACGTTCACAGACACGTTCATGACACGTTCACAGACACGTTCACAGACACGTTCACAGACACGTTCATGACACGTTCATGACACGTTCACAGATACGTTCATGACACGTTCACAGACACGTTCATGACACGTTCACAGACACGTTCACAGACACGTTCACAGACACGTTCATGACACGTTCATGACACGTTCACAGATACGTTCATGACACGTTCACAGACACGTTCACAGACACGTTCACAGACACGTTCATGACACGTTCATGACACGTTCACAGACACGTTCACAGACACGTTCATGACACGTTCATGACACGTTCACAGACACGTTCATGACACGTTCACAGACACGTTCACAGACACGTTCACAGACACGTTCACAGACACGTTCACAGACACGTTCACAGACACGTTCACAGACACGTTCACAGACACGTTCATGAGGACCCGCTGCTGTTTCTTCGTTCAATTCTGACTTGTGTGTATGTTTTGTGAAGGCGCCACACAAATAAACCTGACTACCTCACTGCCTTCATGTGTCTGTAGCAGACTCTGCGTAATCACTCACAGCTGTTTGGTCTCATTCACCTCCGGCTCCTCTTCCAACTACACTTTCTGACTTCCTGCTGAGTGTCGTAGAAACGGCGCGTTTTCTGAATATTTCTAAGCGTGACTTTCATAAATACCGGTTTTCACCGCGGCTGCGTACGATCTGTGCGGACCTCACACGTTCATAAATCCCACGTTAAGTCTGCCGTAAACGGAATATTCACCAAAAATATACACTGTTTTCTGAAACTTTGATAAATGAGAAAACTTTGATAAATGAGAAAACTTTGATAAATGAGAAAACGTTGATAATTGGACCAAAGTCTCTGCTTTTGGGACACAGGTGTTGTTTCTGTGTTTAGCTGAAGACAGTTGTGTTTGAAGATTTAAACATCAGTCTTTTTACGTCGTGACCGATTCTTCAGATCTCGAGTTCCAATTGTTGCATTTTTATGTAAATAATTTCAATATGCAGCACTTGGACACAGACGTGAGCAGTGTGGGCCTTAATGTGAGATCACAGCAGCTCTTAGCATTTAGCACTTAGCATTTAGCTCCTCGTTTAGGAGCACTTTCTCTGCTCTGGTTCAGAGTGAAATTCTGAATGCTTTATCAGTGTGTCCATCACTGTCACTCTGTAAACCAGGCCTAAAGTTCTACTACAGGATGGAGCTAGTATAGATCCATACTAAAGGAGCTAGTATAGATCCATACTAAAGGAGCTAGTATAGATCCTGTATGATCTAATGCAGACATGTAGAGTTTGATGTTTCCATCTGCACATGAACACAGAGCACATGAGGTGTTTGCTAGTGCTTTTATAATATGTTTTTGATGTCTCGCTGCTCCTCCTCCTCTGCTCACACCTGTCTCGCTGCTCCTCCTCCTCCTCTGCTCACACCTGTCTCGCTGCTCCTCCTCCTCTGCTCACACCTGTCTCGCTGCTCCTCCTCCTCCTCTGCTCACACCTGTCTCGCTGCTCCTCCTCCTCTGCTCACACCTGTCTCGCTGCTCCTCCTCCCCCTCTGCTCACACCTGTCTCGCTGCTCCTCCTCCTCCTCTGCTCACACCTGTCTCGCTGCTCCTCCTCCTCCTCTGCTCACACCTGTCTCGCTGCTCCTCCTCCTCCTCTGCTCACACCTGTCTCGCTGCTTCCTCCTCCTCCTCTGCTCACACCTGTCTCGCTGCTCCTCCTCCTCTGCTCACACCTGTCTCGCTGCTCCTCCTCCTCCTCTGCTCACACCTGTCTCGCTGCTCCTCCTCCTCCTCTGCTCACACCTGTCTCGCTGCTCCTCCTCCTCCTCTGCTCACACCTGTCTCGCTGCTCCTCCTCCTCCTCTGCTCACACCTGTCTCGCTGCTCCTCCTCCTCCTCTGCTCACATCTGTCTCGCTGCTCCTCCTCTGCTCACACCTGTCTCGCTGCTCCTCTGCTCACACCTGTCTCGCTGCTCCTCCTCCTCCTCTGCTCACACCTGTCTCGCTGCTCCTCCTCTGCTCACACCTGTCTCGCTGCTCCTCCTCCTCCTCTGCTCACACCTGTCTCGCTGCTCCTCCTCTGCTCACACCTGTCTCGCTGCTCCTCCTCCTCCTCTGCTCACTCCTGTCTCGCTGCTCCTCCTCTGCTCACACCTGTCTCGCTGCTCCTCCTCCTCCTCTGCTCACACCTGTCTCGCTGCTCCTCCTCTGCTCACTCCTGTCTCGCTGCTCCTCCTCTGCTCACACCTGTCTTGCTGCTCCTCCTCTGCTCACTCCTGTCTCGCTGCTCCTCCTCTGCTCACTCCTGTCTCGCTGCTCCTCCTCTGCTCACACCTGTCTCGCTGCTCCTCCTCTGCTCACTCCTGTCTCGCTGCTCCTCCTCCTCCTCTGCTCACTCCTGTCTCGCTGCTCCTCCTCCTCCTCTGCTCACACCTGTCTCGCTGCTCCTCCTCTGCTCACACCTGTCTCGCTGCTCCTCCTCTGCTCACACCTGTCTCGCTGCTCCTCCTCCTCCTCTGCTCACTCCTGTCTCGCTGCTCCTCCTCTACTCACACCTGTCTCGCTGCTCCTCCTCCTCCTCTGCTCACACCTGTCTCGCTGCTCCTCCTCTGCTCACTCCTGTCTCGCTGCTCCTCCTCTGCTCACACCTGTCTCGCTGCTCCTCCTCTGCTCACACCTGTCTCGCTGCTCCTCCTCTGCTCACACCTGTCTCGCTGCTCCTCCTCTGCTCACTCCTGTCTCGCTGCTCCTCCTCTGCTCACTCCTGTCTCGCTGCTCCTCCTCTGCTCACACCTGTCTCGCTGCTCCTCCTCCTCCTCTGCTCACACCTGTCTCGCTGCTCCTCCTCTGCTCACTCCTGTCTCGCTGCTCCTCCTCCTCCTCTGCTCACTCCTGTCTCGCTGCTCCTCCTCCTCCTCTGCTCACTCCTGTCTCGCTGCTCCTCCTCCTCCTCTGCTCACTCCTGTCTCGCTGCTCCTCCTCCGCGAGTATCCATCTCTCCGTTTACTGCGCTCATTCCCGTTACTTTCTTCGTATCTCACTCAGACACTGCTAAAGTTATCTGACAGCTCCGTAAAGTTTGTTTCTGAGGACCCGCTGCGTACATAGCTGCCCTCTCGCCTGCCTGTTTACAAAACACTTTTGGTGAAAATTTGACTTTACTTGTAATAATGTTCTTTTGATCAAACGGAATCAAAGAGGTCCAGAGAAAGGGGTTTAGGGGTCCAAACTTGGAGCGCAGTCTGCCCTTTGGGGACCCTTGAACTAGTGTATTTATAAAAAAAAGAAGGAAGATTGCGAGGCCCCTGTCTGGTGCGAGGCCCTGTGCGACGGCACAGGTCGCACAGCCCTTCCAACGGGCCTGCAGAGAGGAGACACCAGAGGTCAGGGATAAGGAGACACCAGAGGTCAGGGATAAGGAGACACCAGAGGTCAGGGATAAGGAGACACCAGAGGTCAGGGAGGAGACACCAGAGGTCAGGGATAAGGAGACACCAGAGGTCAGGGATAAGGAGACACCAGAGGTCAGGGATAAGGAGACACCAGAGGTCAGGGAGGAGACACCAGAGGTCAGGGAGGAGACACCAGAGGTCAGGGAGGAGACACCAGAGGTCAGGGATAAGGAGACACCAGAGGTCAGGGATAAGGAGACACCAGAGGTCAGGGATAAGGAGACACCAGAGGTCAGGGAGGAGACACCAGAGGTCAGGGATAAGGAGACACCAGAGGTCAGGGATAAGGAGACACCAGAGGTCAGGGATAAGGAGACACCAGAGGTCAGGGAGGAGACACCAGAGGTCAGGGATAAGGAGACACCAGAGGTCAGGGAGGAGACACCAGAGGTCAGGGATAAGGAGACACCAGAGGTCAGGGATAAGGAGACACCAGAGGTCAGGGAGGAGACACCAGAGGTCAGGGATAAGGAGACACCAGAGGTCAGGGATAAGGAGACACCAGAGGTCAGGGATAAGGAGACACCAGAGGTCAGGGATAAGGAGACACCAGAGGTCAGGGATAAGGAGACACCAGAGGTCAGGGATAAGGAGACACCAGAGGTCAGGGATAAGGAGACACCAGAGGTCAGGGATAAGGAGACACCAGAGGTCAGGGATAAGGAGACACCAGAGGTCAGGGAGGAGGAGACACCAGAGGTCATGGAGGAGACACCAGAGGTCAGGGATAAGGAGACACCAGAGGTCAGGGATAAGGAGACACCAGAGGTCAGGGATAAGGAGACACCAGAGGTCAGGGATAAGGAGACACCAGAGGTCATGGAGGAGACACCAGAGGTCAGGGATAAGGAGACACCAGAGGTCAGGGATAAGGAGACACCAGAGGTCAGAGGTCATACCAAAGTTTCTTTAGTGTTAAATGTGTAAAGTCTGAGTGAATGAAAACTCCTGAGATATGTTTGTGTCCATCACCTGCTGATGTTGCTCATGTCTGATGACTGCTGTTGTGTGTCACAGGCAGGGGGCGCTGCTGAGCCCACTCCCCTCAGAGCCGAGCATCAGGGTAAGACACGCCCCCTTCACAGCCGCGTACACAGACACCTACACAGCAGCCTACACAGCCGCGTACACAGACACCTACACAGCAGCCTACACAGCCGCGTACACAGACACCTACACAGCAGCCTACACAGCCGCGTACGCAGACACCTACACAGCAGCCTACACAGACACCTACACAGCCGCGTACACAGACACCTACACAGCTGCCTACACAGCCGCCTACACAGACACCTTCACAGCCGCGTACACAGACACCTACACAGCCACCTAGTGCCTACACAGCCGCCTACACAGACACCTACACAGCCGCCCACACAGCAGCCTACACAGCAGCCTACACAGACACCTACACAGCTGCCTACACAGCCGCCCACACAGCCGCCCTCACAGCCACCCACACAGCCATCTACAGTCACCTTCACAGCAGCCTACACAGCCGCCCACACAGCAGCCTACACAGCCGCCCACACAGCCGCCTACACTGCCGCCCACACAGCCGCCAACACAGCCGCCTACACAGCCGCCCACACAGCCACCTTCACAGCCGCCTACTCAGCCGCCTACTCAGCCACCTACACAGCCGCCTACACAGCCGCCCACACAGCCACCTTCACAGCCGCCTACTCAGCCGCCTACTCAGCCACCTACACAGCAGCCCACACAGCCGCCCACACAGCAGCCTACACAGCCGCCCACACAGCCGCCCACACAGCCGCCTACACAGCCGCCTACACAGCCGCCTACACAGCCACCTACACAGCCGCCTACAGTTGTGTCTGTACAGATCGCTACATCTACAGGATGTACTGAGCAATAGCAGCTTTGTACAGTCTCACATACACTGTATATATACGTAGCGCCACCTGCAGGTGAAAGCCAGATCCTGTCAGTTCTATGAAGCTAAGCAGGGCAGGGCCTGGTTAGTACTGTGATGGGAGACCTCTGAAAAGCAGGTGCCACAGTGGGGCGGCTGCGGCTGTAAAGTGCCAAACTGTGGTTGTGTCCTTAGGCAAGACACTTCCCCCACATTAGAATGAGTCTGGTGTGTGTGTGAATGGTTGGTGGTGGTGGTAGTCAGTGTGTCCCAGGGCAGCTGTGGCTACAGCAGTAGTTTATCATCACTGTTTTCGGAGTGAAAGAATAATGATGTAAAGAGACTTTGAGAGTCAGAAAAGTTCTGTTTAAACATTTTATTATTATATTAGAACAGCACAGAGCAAAAGTTTGGACACCTTCTCATTCAAAGAGTTTTTTATCTTCATGATTATGAAAACTGCAGACTGACACTGAGGGCCTCAAACCTATGATGAACTCGTGTGAATGATGTCCGTAGTAACAAAGTATGAACCAAGTGTAAATATGTGTTATATTCTGGTTCTTCAAAGTAGAACCTTTTGCTCTGATACTGCTTCACTCTTGGCATTCTCTGGATGAGCTTCAACAGGACCTGAAATGGTCTGAGTTCCCATGATGCTTAGCACTTGGCCCCTTCACTCTGTGGTCCAGCCCCAAAACCATCTGGACTGGGTTCAGGTCCAAAACCATCTGGACTGGGTTCAGGTCCAAAACCATCTGGACTGGGTTCAGGTCCAAAACCATCTGGACTGGGTTCAGGTCCAAAACCATCTGGACTGGGTTCAGGTCCAAAACCATCTGGACTGGGTTCAGGTCCAAAACCATCTGGACTGGGTTCAGGTCCAAAACCATCTGGACTGGGTTCAGGTCCAAAACCATCTGGACTGGGTTCAGGTCCAAAACCATCTGGACTGGGTTCAGGTCCAAAACCATCTGGACTGGGTTCAGGTCCAAAACCATCTGGACTGGGTTCAGGTCCGGCCCTTACACAGCCTGGTGCGGGTCTACAGCAATAGTCATGAAAAGAACTCAGTGAAGGAGAGGGTGTCCAGACTTTTGCTCTGTACTGTAGTAAATATTTTCCTGTATTACTGTTTTAGGCTAAACTGCATCTTGTTGCATTGTTCTGACTTTGAAATGACTGTCAAGATGAATCTAATCTGTAAATCTCTATAGACTATAGAATTATCTTAGAATAACAGATGAGTCTTAAACCTTCTTCTTCAGGTTCTGTGGTGACGCTGACGTCGCGTTGGGCCTTTCAGATCATCAACGCCTCACTGCCCTTTCCCAGAGCTGACAGCTTCTGCAGAGGACGCTTCAGTCATCTGCTCCCTGTAGACCAGGACCAGGGCCAGGACCAAGACCAGGAGCAGGTGGCCTTGCAGGGGCTGCTCCACCAGGCCGGAGTGGTGCCCCCCCTCTGGGTCCAGGGTCCCGGCTCCGCCCCTCCCAGGCCTCTCTCCAAACAGTGTACGTTCACAAACTCTCTCTGGAATGTGTTGTTGACCTCGGGGTAATGTCATCACCAGGGTTTATGTGTCTGTTGGATTGAAACAATGTTTTCAGTACATCTCACAAACACATGGTTCAAAGGTGATATATAATCTGGTACAGGCAAAACAAAACAAAACAAAACAAAACGATACGATACAATACGACCTATTCTTGTATTTCCCTAAATCGCAGCAGCATCATCTCAGAGACTGAACAAACAGATAATGGTCCATGAATACATCTACGACACACAAGGCACCGAGGAGCTGAGGAGGGTCTACAGCCTCAGTCCTGGGTCTACGGCCTCAGTCCTGGGTCTACAGCCTCAGTCCACAGCCTCAGTCCTGGGTCTACGGCCTCAGTCCTGGGTCTAAGGCCTCAGTCCTGGGTCTACAGCCTCAGTCCTGGGTCTAAGGCCTCAGTCCTGGGTCTACAGCCTCAGTCCTGGGTCTACAGCCTCAGTCCTGGGTCTAAGGCCTCAGTCCTGGGTCTACAGCCTCAGTCCTGGATCTGTGGTTTAGAGCAAGACATAAACACACTGAAGTGAATGTCCTTTCTGTTCTTTCTCCAGATTCTTCGTTCTTGGCTCTGAACTTCCCTAAGGAACCCCGGGACGGCTTCGCGCGGCTGAACGCCTCGTTCCCGCGCCTCTCGCGCCTCAGTGTGTGTGTGCGTGTGCAGTGGGACCCCCTGTGGAGCGACGTGTCCACCATCTTCTCCTACGCCGCTCCCGTCTTCACCAACGAGTTCCAGCTGCGCGGCCAGCGGGACGGCCAGCGGGACGGCCAGCGGGACGGCCAGCGGGACGGTCAGAGGGACAACAGTCAGAGGGACGGTCAGAGGGACAGCCAGCGGGACGGTCAGAGGGACGGCCAGCGGGACGGCCAGCGGGACGGCCAGCGGGACGGCCAGCGGGACGGCCAGCGGGACGGCCAGCGGGACGGCCAGCGGGACGGCCAGCGGGACGGCCAGCGGGACGGCCAGCGGGACGGCCAGCGGGACGGTCAGAGGGACAACAGTCAGAGGGACAGTCAGAGGGACGGTCAGAGGGACGGCCAGCGGGACGGCCAGCGGGACGGTCAGAGGGACGGCCAGCGGGACGGCCAGCGGGACGGCCAGCGGGACGGCCAGCGGGACGGCCAGCGGGACGGCCAGCGGGACGGTCAGAGGGACGGTCAGAGGGACAGCCAGCGGGACAGCCAGCGGGACAGCCAGCGGGACAGCCAGCGGGACAGCCAGCGGGACGGTCAGGGCCGTGTACTGCTTGCGCTCATCATCCACGGGAAGCACCTGCCGTACAAGGCGTCCTTCCCCAATGACGGCGCCTGGCATCACCTGTGCGTCACCTGGACCAATGGGGAGTGGGCGCTGTATGTGGACGGGGAGCGGGGGGACCGGGGCCGCGGCGCCGACACCTCCAGGGAGCTCCACGGTGACGGAATCTTCATCCTGGGGCAGGACCAGGACTCGTTTGGAGGAAACTTCACCGAGCCCTTCTTTGGGAACATGACGGACCTGAACGTATGGGCGCGGGCGCTGGAGGGGCGGCAGGTGCGTGCACTCTACGGGTGCTCGCATGGATCACAGGGATCACAGGGATCACAGGGATCACAGGGATCACAGGGATCACAGGGATCACAGGGATCAGAGGGATCACAGGGATCACAGGGATCACTCTTCAGCTGGAGGGTGGAGCAGCTCATCAGGCATGAAGCGGTCAGAGAGATGGAGGTTCTACTGTACTGCCCAGGTGAGTCAGACATCACTCTCTCTCTGGTCTCTCTCTCTGGTCTCTCTCTGGTCTCTCTCTCTGGTCCCTCTCTGGTCTCTCTCTCTGGTCTCTCTCTGGTCTCTCTCTGGTCTCTCTCTGGTCTCTCTCCCTGGTCTCTCTCTGGTCTCTCTCTGGTCTCTCTCTCTGGTCTCTCTCTGGTCTCTCTCTGGTCTCTCTCTGGTCTCTCTCTGGTCTCTCTCTGGTCTCTCTCTGGTCTCTCTCTGGTCTCTCTCTGGTCTCTCTCTGGTCTCTCTCTGGTCTCTGGTCCTCAGTCACAGAGAAATGAATGACAAACTAAAACATGAAAGCATCTGTTCAACAACATTTTCCCTTTCATGACATTCTGCCTCAGTTACATTTATATTTCTCAGGAATAACTGTATTTATATATATTATAATATATACAGTATATAATAATAACTGTATATATACAGTAAATATTATTATATACTATATATACTTAACTGTATTTACAGCTGGAATAAAACACATCATTCACTCAGTGCTGAGGTTTGGCAGACTTCAGTTGGACACACACACACACACACACACACACACACACACACCATACACACATACACACACACACACACACACCATACACACATATACACACACACACACACACACACACACACATACACACACATACACGTTTTTGTTACCTGGTGGGTCCCTTTGACAGGGCCGTTCAGAATGGGACCCATAGACATAATCTTTTTTTACTGGGACTACTTTAAGTAATACAAAACAGTCAATAGAAACCAAACAACTATTTTAAAGGACTTTTATATTAGATTTTGTTTTCGAATTGCAGTGATTCTATTTTTGACATAGAATTTAATGCCACTCCATGTCCGATGTCTAAGGTCATCTGGTGAGGCATTAATGCAGGCCAGGCCAGGCCAGGCCAGGCAGTGAGACTTCCCAGGGACCTTTCCAGTCTGTATGAAAGGTGTCATGGTCTTCTCCACAGCCTTCACCTCAGATGCAGACCATGGCTTTCTCTAACGTTCTAGGGAGAGAAATAAAAATATATTAGCAATATACACTCCCAGGGTTAGGACCAAGCAGCCTGGCTGTAATCCCCCACCTGGTACACTTACCAGAAGGGGCACTGCCACTACCATGGGGTGCATCTGGATGAATGGTTGAAGGTTCTCCGCTTGAAGTTTCTTTTAGCCCGTCCGTTTGTGAGAGGATCTCTACTGCTCTCCCTGTCGCACAGAAAATAAAAATACAAGTGGCCTTTAGGGGAAAAAAATCATACATATTTTAATAATATCAAGAATTACCTTCTGGCTCAATTTGTATCTGGTCGAGGCTCTTTCCTTCGAATTCCGTCACTCTTCCCTGCTCCATGGCCATCAACACTTTGCTGATTTTGGCCAGCTCCAGTGTCCCCTCTGGTAGTCTGTAATATTGCCTGTGGATGCGAATGTCATGGCCGAGGAAGTTGGCAAGTATGTCCATCTCATTCTCTTTCATATTGAGAACTGTAGACACAGGCTGTGTCCAAAACGGTAGGCATCGGGCCGCGTAGGGTGGATATGTAGGCATCGAGGGAAGGCCGCGTAGCCAGAGGCGAGGTAGGAGGCGAGACGTGATGTGGATTTGGACAGCAGCTGCCTTCTGCCTTTGTCACGTGACTACACAACTCCGAGCGGAGCGGAAGGACACGGCGGCCATGATGGACGGTAAAAAGTTCTAAATACGCTTTAATTAGGACATAAAAGTTAATTCTAATATCATTTGAGGCGAGAAATATCCCCCTCTATTGTCATATCAGAAGTCTGTTTGGAGATAAATTCGAAAATTTTCGGACTTTACCTCCAGCCTGAAGCTCCGGTGCTATAAGCTAACAGCCCAGTTAGCTGCAGTGCTGAAGCCCAGAACAGGCTGTCTAAACACGGGTTCAGGTAATGAGAGCCCCCTGGATGTTTACAATCGTATTCTGAAAAAACAGAGGATGCTTTTGTTGTTACACTTTCTCTGTTACTGTATAACAATTGTATTGGCAGTAATCATTAGTTTTTACAAAGTTATATTTTATGTAAACAATGCACATATATGCAATAAATGATTATTAGATATGGATTATATATTTGCTATGGCCCTCGTTTGTGCATCACTTAAAATTAATTTTATCAGACCTAAATGTATTAACGTGTGTTTGCTGATGAGAGAGAAACATCCATTTATCTATAATAATAACTGGAACATCCATTTATCTATAATAATAACTGACACATCCATTTATCTATAATAATAACTGGAACATCCATTTATCTATAATAATAACTGGAACATCCATTTATCTATAATAATAACTGGAACATCCATTTATCTATAATAATAACTGACACATCCATGGATCTATAATAATAACTGACACATCCATTTATCTATAATAATAACTGACACATCCATGGATCTATAATAATAACTGACACATCCATGGATCTATAATAATAACTGACACATCCATGGATCTATAATAATAACTGACACATCCATTTATCTATAATAATAACTGACACATCCATTTATCTATAATAATAACTGACACATCCATGGGTCTATAATAATAACTGACACATCCATGGATCTATAATAATAACTGACACATCCATGGATCTATAATAATAACTGGAACATCCATTTATCTATAATAATAACTGGAACATCCATTTATCTATAATAATAACTGACACATCCATGGATCTATAATAATAACTGACACATCCATTTATCTATAATAATAACTGGAACATCCATTTATCTATAATAATAACTGACACATCCATGGATCTATAATAATAACTGACACATCCATGGATCTATAATAATAACTGACACATCCATTTATCTATAATAATAACTGACACATCCATTTATCTATAATAATAACTGGAACATCCATTGATCTATAATAATAACTGACACATCCATGGATCTATAATAATAACTGACACATCCATAGATCTATAATAATAACTGACACATCCATTTATCTATAATAATAACTGACACATCCATTTATCTATAATAATAACTGGAACATCCATGGATCTATAATAATAACTGACACATCCATGGATCTATAATAATAACTGACACATCCATAGATCTATAATAATAACTGACACATCCATGGATCTATAATAATAACTGACACATCCATTTATCTATAATAATAACTGACACATCCATGGATCTATAATAATAACTGACACATCCATGGATCTATAATAATAACTGACACATCCATTTATCTATAATAATAACTGACACATCCATGGATCTATAATAATAACTGACACATCCATGGATCTATAATAATAACTGACACATCCATTTATCTATAATAATAACTGGAACATCCATTTATCTATAATAATAACTGGAACATCCATGGATCTATAATAATAACTGACACATCCATGGATCTATAATAATAACTGACACATCCATTTATCTATAATAATAACTGGAACATCCATTTATCTATAATAATAACTGACACATCCATGGATCTATAATAATAACTGGAACATCCATTTATCTATAATAATAACTGACACATCCATGGATCTATAATAATAACTGACACATCCATGGATCTATAATAATAACTGACACATCCATGGATCTATAATAATAACTGACACATCCATGGATCTATAATAATAACTGACACATCCATGGATCTATAATAATAACTGACACATCCATGGATCTATAATAATAACTGACACATCCATGGATCTATAATAATAACTGACACATCCATGGATCTATAATAATAACTGACACATCCATTTATCTATAATAATAACTGACACATCCATTTATCTATAATAATAACTGACACATCCATGGATCTATAATAATAACTGACACATCCATGGATCTATAATAATAACTGACACATCCATGGATCTATAATAATAACTGACACATCCATGGATCTATAATAATAACTGACACATCCATGGATCTATAATAATAACTGACACATCCATGGATCTATAATAATAACTGACACATCCATGGATCTATAATAATAACTGACACATCCATTTATCTATAATAATAACTGACACATCCATTTATCTATAATAATAACTGACACATCCATGGATCTATAATAATAACTGACACGTCCATGGATCTATAATAATAACTGACACATCCATGGATCTATAATAATAACTGACACATCCATTTATCTATAATAATAACTGACACATCCATGGATCTATAATAATAACTGACACATGGAAACATTAACAGACATCTGTAAAATGAAGTTGAACACAGATGTTTGACACTGCTCTTATTCACTTTTATATCTCTTGAAAAGCAAACAGACCGTTACTAATCACATTTGAGTTTAATGTATTCAAGTATAAGTATAAGTATAAGTACTGCTGACAAATATGTAGTTGTGTAAATAATACCTCACTTTGATGACTCTTTACATTTCACACAAACAACAAAATCATAATAAAACCAACAAGTTTGATTTTAGTTTTCTTTATTTCCAGGTTCTCTGTGAAGTGCTGTCGATGAGACCTGTGTCAGAGGCAGACGCCCAGGACTCTGCTGCTGCTCCTGCTGCTGCTGCTCCTGCTGCTGCTGCTGTTGCTCCTCCTGTTACTCCTGCTGCTGCTGCTCCTGCTGCTGTTGCTCCTGCTGCTGTTGCTCCTGCTGCTGCTGTTGCTCCTGCTGCTGCTGTTGCTCCTGCTGCTGCTGTTACTCCTGCTGCTGCTGTTACTCCTGCTGCTGCTGTTACTCCTCCTGTTGCTCCCTCTGCTGCAGCTGTTACTCCTCCTGTTACTCCTCCTGTTGCTCCTTCTGCTGCTGTTACTCCTCCTGTTGCTCCCTCTGCTGCAGCTGTTACTCCTCCTGTTACTCCTCCTGTTACTCCTGCTGCTGCTGTTACTCCTCCTGTTGCTCCTTCTGCTGCAGCTGTTACTCCTCCTGTTGCTCCCTCTGCTGCAGCTGTTACTCCTCCTGTTACTCCTCCTGTTGCTCCTTCTGCTGCTGCTGTTACTCCTCCTGTTGCTCCTTCTGCTGCTGCTGTTGCTCCTCCTGTTGCTCCTTCTGCTGCAGCTGTTACTCCTCCTGTTGCTCCTTCTGCTGCTGCTGTTACTCCTCCTGTTGCTCCCTCTGCTGCAGCTGTTACTCCTCCTGTTACTCCTCCTGTTGCTCCTTCTGCTGCTGCTCCTTCTGCTACATGTCTTCAGAGATGCAGAGCCCACTGTTCTAACTATTCATGACTGGTGATTAAAGGAAAATATTATATACAAGTTTGTTGTAGTTCATAATGTGGTGATGAGGTGATGGAGGTGAAGCAGGAGGTGATGGAGGTGAAGCAGGAGGTGATGGAGGTGAAGCTGGAGAAATTATGACCTTAATTTCACCACAAGTCTCTGAAAAAGAAGAACACAAACATCATGCATTAAAACACAGCCCACATTTAGGATTCTTTTTACACTTCATATTCAATTAATACTATTTATTTGGGGCTTTGCAAAAAACTGGTTAAAAATAAAATACAGAAATCCTTACAGTATTTAATATTAGAGATACAAGTTTCACAGCAGGGGAAACAGAAGAATGATATGATAGAAATATACACAAATAATCAAGTTATGAGCATGGCTAACCACTTTAAACCTGTGTTTGTGGAAGTGGGACTTTGTCTTCTGCAAATGTCTTATTAATGACAAACGAAACCTCTGTATAATGTGTGTTTACTATTTATTAGACTATTGTATGAAAAGGGCTTTATAATTATTCTTGGCCTGTTCTATAATTTCATATGTCTAATATATACAGTTTTCCCAGTCTCAGTATGGGATTAAAAACGATATGCACAATGTATTTTATATGAATACAGAAAACATGTGTTAGCATACTATAGCTGTGTGACTATTTCCTCAGTGTAGCTTTAATATTTAATCAGTGGGTTTGTTTTTCCCTAAAAGATAAAACACAACATGATTTTTCTTGTTCAAAAACCGAATCTGAATGAACTAGCCTCGTAGCATTAGCATTAGCTTTTCGGGACTGAGCTTATTTACAGCAGATAACAAGGTTAAATACACACATCTGTGGCAGATCTAATTTATGTCTGTGTTTTATCATAACAGTCGTGTTCATAACTCAACAGTAAAGTATAGCAGTACTTACTATAGACATAACTTCACAGTAAAGTATAGCAGTGCTTACCATAATGTTAGCTCCAGCAGGTCCGAGTTTGTTGTAGTTCGTTTGGCATGTTAATGCCAAACGGAGTTCTGCGCATGCGCGGCCGTGACTTGGCAAAAAGAAGGCAGCGAAGCATACATCAGATGCATCCTTCATATCTGCTCCAAAAGTGGCCGTTTCCATAGAGACGAAGTCATGATGCCTACGCTTGGCGAGCTCGCCAAGTGGTTTTGGACACCCCTGCAATAGCCGTCGCGTGAGGAAGTGACGTCACGATGCCTACATATCCACCCTACGCGGCCCGATGCCTACCGTTTTGGACACAGCCACAGTAGCTATGTGCTTTCTAAGTTTGGTTGAGGATAGCATCTCTGGATGCACCGCACCACATTCTTTGGCTACCTGGCGTAGGGAGTCTGATCCCCTGATGTGGGTGTCTGCGCCCGGGCGGGAAAAGAAGTATGGGTTATGGTCAGAGATGGAACAGGCCCTTCTGTTCTCCACCAGCACCTCCATCGAAGCAATCATTTCAGGAGTCAAAAGAACCACCACTTTCCCACTTCTTTTCCCTTTAATTTCAATGCGTTGAAAATGCTGACACAGCTTTTTCTCAAGTTGGGACAGTCCCAGAGCAATGTCAGAATGGATCCCAGTCTTACTTCTTAAGGTAAAGGCTGTCAGTGGCATCTTTGAAACCTCACCTTCCCTTCTTCGATTGAAAATGATGACCTCACAAAGAGTCAAAACTGCCAGTTTAGACCAATGCTTAGACGTTGGCTCACTTATTAGGGTTTGCACATATTCAGGTCGACATACCTCAATATGTGCATGCATGGCTCTAACGTCCTCAGTCAGAGGGAGCAGGTCCGGAGTGTTCCACTTGGCTTGCCGGAGGGTCTGTAGGGCAGCAGAAGAAACACAGACGTCCCACCTCTTCTCAAAAAGCAGCCGGCTTCGTTGGAGGTTTTTAATAAATAGTTCATCAACACAATGCTCCATTTTTGAGTCACATTCAAGAATATCTGCTAGCTTTCTGAGGCTATGGCCGAGTTTGAGGGCCAAGGATGGAGTCTTGTATTGATTTGTTTCCTCATCATATCCAGCCACAGACCTGACTGCATCAATCACATGGTTAAAGTTGGAAGGAATAAAGAAATCCTTAATTGTTTTCAGTTTCTCTGCGGTTTTTGCTTCGTTAATTAACCTACCGACTTCTCTCATTTTCTGCCTAATGTAATCATGCTTAGTCTTATCATGCCCGTGTTTTAAGTACAGGTGCTCTCCGAGTCTCAGAATCCCCTTTTCTGCTTTGACAACACCCGTGACCTCATCCTGATGCATTGCCCAAATTAAAGACCACAGCTTTTTGCTGATGCCCTCCGGTACAGGCTGGGCTAGGGAGCAGAGGGACTGGACCCTACTTCTACCTGCGGTTTAGCCTGGGCATCTTTCTGTGAAAGCCGGCACCTGGCCACATGCCTCCACAGCGACTTTCGCTTAAGCAATGCCCCACAGTCTATACAGTGCAAAAACTCACTGGATTTAACTGGGGAATTTGGCTGTTTAGCTGGGACTAAAGTTCCAATGCCGGCCTTTAAAACCTCAAAATTGTGCTCACGGTTTCCACTATTCCTGATCAAATCAAACTGAAGTTTACGTGCTTTAGATTTCACAGGTAGAGCCAATGCTCTGGCTACGTCACTTTCATTTCCATGTTTTCTAGTCAAATGACGGGACATTTTGTGGCAGGACATTGAACAGTAGAGGCAGAAGTGTCTCTTGCTGTAAACTCTCCCCCCATTTTTCTTCTTTTGCAGCTGCATGATAACAATCTTATTTGCCTTTGGTTCGTCACTTTCCGAGTCTTGAAGAAAAGTGTTTTTGATTTTTCTTTTTCCATACTTTTTTACAAGTTTCTTCTTGACAGTTAAATCGTCAGAATCTGAGTCGACTTCATCAATTAGGGACTCTTGACTAAGCTGCACAAACAACAAATAATTTGTAATCATTCTATATAACAATTTGAAGTTATGACTTGTAGTCAGCACTTACCAGTGGTTTGTAAGCGTGCGCTTCAGTGTGCTGCTCTGTGATTGGCTGCAGCCTAATGAACCACACACTTGCACCTTTTTCTAGCCTGACACCTGATTTCCTCTGTTGTGCTGCTCCATGATTGGCTCCAGCCTCTGTTGTGCTGCTCCATGATTGGCTCCAGCCTCTGTTGTGCTGCTCCATGATTGGCTCCAGCCTCTGTTGTGCTGCTCCATGATTGGCTCCAGCCTCTGTTGTGCTGCTCCATGATTGGCTCCAGCCTGCTGGACTGAAATTGCCCCAGTGTGCCCCTCCTTGATATCCCGCAACCCACCACCAGGGTTCCGACACAGAACACACTTTTTTCAGGAAAGTAAACCTCCAGGGGTCCTTTCCATATTTTTACAGAGACTGCATAAGGACCGTTAGAAAAGCATTACCCATTGATTATTAAGCTTGGACCAGTGGGGTCCGGTGTTCGGGCCCCACCACGTAAAACCAGTCCCCATGACGTGAGTGGAATCTCAGGTTATGGACCCCACCAGGAGTTGAAAACAAGTGCACACACACACACACATCATACACACATACACAGTTCCAGAGGAGAGAGTTCCAGAGGTGAGGGAGGAGAGAGTTCCAGAGGTGAGGGAGGAAAGAGTTCCAGAGGTGAGGGGGGAGAGAGTTCCAGAGGTGAGGGAGGAGAGAGTTCCAGAGGTGAGGGAGGAGAGAGTTCCAGAGGTGAGGGAGGAAAGAGTTCCAGAGGTGAGGGGGGAGAGAGTTCCAGAGGTGAGGGAGGAAAGAGTTCCAGAGGTGAGGGGGGAGAGAGTTCCAGAGGTGAGGGAGGAGAGAGTTCCAGAGGTGAGGGAGGAGAGAGTTCCAGAGGTGAGGGAGGAAAGAGTTCCAGAGGTGAGGGGGGAGAGAGTTCCAGAGGTGAGGGGGGGAGAGAGTTCCAGAGGTGAGGGGGGAGAGAGTTCCAGAGGTGAGGGAGGAGAGAGTTCCAGAGGTGAGGGAGGAGAGAGTTCCAGAGGTGAGGGAGGAGAGAGTTCCAGAGGTGAGGGAGGAGAGAGTTCCAGAGGTGAGGGAGGAGAGAGTTCCAGAGGTGAGTGAGGAGAGAGTTCCAGAGGTGAGTGAGGAGAGAGTTCCAGAGGTGAGGGAGGAGAGTTCCAGAGGTGAGTGAGGAGAGAGTTCCAGAGGTGAGGGAGGAGAGAGTTCCAGAGGTGAGGGAGGAGAGAGTTCCAGAGGTGAGTGAGGAGAGAGTTCCAGAGGTGAGGGAGGAGAGAGTTCCAGAGGTGAGGGAGGAGAGAGTTCCGGAGGTGAGGGAGGAGAGAGTTCCAGAGGTGAGGGAGGAGAGAGTTCCAGAGGTGAGGGGGGAGAGAGTTCCAGAGGTGAGGAAGGAGAGAGTTCCAGAGGTGAGGGGGAGAGAGTTCTAGAGGTGAGGGGGGGAGAGAGTTCCAGAGGTGAGGGAGGAGAGAGTTCCAGATGTGAGAGAGGAGAGAGTTCCAGAGGTGAGGGAGGAGAGAGTTCCAGAGGTGAGGGGGGGAGAGAGTTCCAGAGGTGAGGGGGGAGAGAGTTCCAGAGGTGAGGGGGGAGAGAGTTCCAGAGGTGAGGGGGGAGAGAGTTCCAGAGGTGAGGGAGGAGAGAGTTCCAGAGGTGAGGGGGGAGAGAGTTCCAGAGGTCAGGGGGGAGAGAGTTCCAGAGGTGAGGGAGGAGAGAGTTCCAGAGGTGAGGGAGGAGAGAGTTCCAGAGGTGAGGGGGGAGAGAGTTCCAGAGGTCAGGGGGGAGAGAGTTCCAGAGGTGAGGGAGGAGAGAGTTCCAGAGGTGAGGGGGGAGAGAGTTCCAGAGGTCAGGGGGGAGAGAGTTCCAGAGGTGAGGGGGGAGAGAGTTCCAGAGGTGAGGGGGGAGAGAGTTCCAGAGGTGAGGGGGGGAGAGAGTTCCAGAGGTGAGGGGGGAGAGAGTTCCAGAGGTGAGGGAGGAGAGAGTTCCAGAGGTGAGGGAGGAGAGAGTTCCAGAGGTGAGGGAGGGAGAGTTCCAGAGGTGAGGGGGGAGAGAGTTCCAGAGGTGAGGGAGGAGAGAGTTCCAGAGGTGAGGGAGGAGAGAGTTCCAGAGGTGAGGGAGGAGAGAGTTCCAGAGGTGAGGGAGGAGAGAGTTCCAGAGGTGAGGGGGGAGAGAGTTCCAGAGGTGAGGGAGGAGAGAGTTCCAGAGGTGAGGGAGGAGAGAGTTCCAGAGGTGTATCTAAATGGAAAGACTCAGATGTTTGTGTCTCTTTCTTGTCCTCTTCCTGAGTGTGTCTTTGCTCAGCTGTTCAGCTTTTGGATATCATTTATCTCTGATAAAAGTGTTTTGAGAGATACTTTGAGTTCAGAATGTCTCCTTCACTCATGGTAACTTTACTTTTGTGGCTGAGTAATAGAATACTTAGTTCAGGGGTGTCCAAACTGGTCCAAACCAGTCCAAACCGGTCCAGAACGGGCCGCTGTGGCTGCAGGTTTTCAATCAGACCCAACAGGAGCAGAGCAGACTCCGCCCATTTCCTAAAGTAAGTCTGAACCTGGAGATTTGAGGAAATGGGAGGAGTCTGCTCTGGGCCTGTTGGGTCGAGGATAGAGCTGGAAAGTGTCGTTCCAGAGGTACTTCTGGTCCTTTGCTCGGACACAAACAAACCGTCAGCTGTTGGAAGAGGCGCTTTAAAGCTGCACTAACTGACTTTGGGATTTTGAAGCCGTGGACTCTCTGGCCTCGCTCTTCCTGCTCCCCTCCCCGCACCCACGAAGCTATCGCCCACACACACACCCACTGTTTATGGAGCTAGCGTCTCCAGATATGGATAATACATGGATATGGATTTGCACGTGGATGGCGTGACCATAGAACGATAGAACCGGGAAGCGCCGAGGAACGAGACTTTCTATTGGCTGTCTCGCTGTGTAAGCAGTAACCGATGACGAAGACGAGGAAGTTTCAGGTTAGCTCCGCCGCTTGTTGTGCTAACTCAGCCGTCTATGCTAACTCAGCCGTCTATGCTAACTCAGCCGTCTGTGCTAACTCAGCCGTCTATGCTAACTCAGCCGTCTATGCTAACTCAGCCGTCTATGCTAACTCAGCCGTCTATGCTAACTCAGCCGTCTATGCTAACTCAGCCGTCTGTGCTAACTCAGCCGTCTATGCTAACTCAGCCGTCTATGCTAACGGACCTGTAGATTTCTCACAAAAGTGGGGGCCAGTGGTCCGCTGTGATTGGTCACTCTCTGCGACCCGAAACACATTCTCTTCCTTGTTTCATCAAAACTCGATCTAAAATATAACGTCACGTCAGCACAAATCTGCGCTACTGTTTCTTTAAAAGGACGTATATCCCAAAGCACTACACGGACATGGACAGCACTTTTGTAATGAATACAAAAATAAAGTCAGTTAGTGCAGCTTTAAGTGAACGGTGCAGAATGCTCTGCTTTGTTTTCGTCTGTAATCATTAAAGTTTACACGAAGCTCATTTTGTAGGTTTCCCAAAGACCGACTGAAGCTGTGGGAAAAGCTCTGCAGTTGTGATAAAACATTTGGTCTGATTTTACAGACGGTTAACTTATAAATGTAATATGTATTCAAGCTAACGTGTAGCTAATGCTAACCTGTAGTGCGCGGCCGAGCCTTTAAGTGTGGCTTGTATTTTAAGATAAGATTAACTTTATTGATCTCACACAGGAGACATTTATTTATTTATGTGAGAGATAAAAGAACAATGCATATTAAATAACATTTAACAAATGTTCAAATATAACAGAAAGGACAATCATAATATTAGTATTAAAGGAATAATAACCAACTACATCATGTTATCTTTGACAGACAGCAAAAAGGAAAATGACCTGAAGTGAAACTGCAGTGAGTGTGAAGTGGATCTGAACAGATTAAACTGATCGTTCATAAACATTGGCTTCAGGTCAGAGTCATAAAGAAACTTCAGGTCAGAGTCATAAAGAAACTTCAGGTCAGAGTCATAAAGAAACTTCAGGTCAGAGTCATAAAGAAACTTCAGGTCAGAGTCATAAAGAAACTTCAGGTCAGAGTCATAAAGAAACTTCAGGTCAGAGTCATATAGAAACTTCAGGTCAGAGTCATAAAGAAACTTCAGGTCAGAGTCATAAAGAAACTTCAGGTCAGAGTCATAAAGAAACTTCAGGTCAGAGTCATAAAGAAACTTCAGGTCAGAGTCATAAAGAAACTTCAGGTCAGAGTCATATAGAAACTTCAGGTCATGGTCAGAGTCATATAGAAACTTCAGGTCAGAGTCATATAGAAACTTCAGGTCAGAGTCATATAGAAACTTCAGGTCAGAGTCATATAGAAACTTCAGGTCATGGTCAGAGTCATATAGAAACTTCAGGTCAGAGTCATAAAGAAACTTCAGGTCAGAGTCATAAAGAAACTTCAGGTCAGAGTCATATAGAAACTTCAGGTCATGGTCAGAGTCATATAGAAACTTCAGGTCAGAGTCATATAGAAACTTCAGGTCATGGTCAGAGTCATATAGAAACTTCAGGTCAGAGTCATATAGAAACTTCAGGTCAGAGTCATGTAGAAACTTCAGGTCAGAGTCATGTAGAAACTTCAGGTCAGAGTCATATAGAAACTTCAGGTCAGAGTCATATAGAAACTTCAGGTCAGAGTCATGTAGAAACTTCAGGTCAGAGTCATATAGAAACTTCAGGTCAGAGTCATATAGAAACTTCAGGTCAGAGTCATGTAGAAACTTCAGGTCAGAGTCATGTAGAAACATCAGGTCAGAGTCATGTAGAAACTTCAGGTCAGAGTCATATAGAAACTTCAGGTCAGAGTCATATAGAAACTTCAGGTCATGGTCAGAGTCATATAGAAACTTCAGGTCAGAGTCATATAGAAACTTCAGGTCATGGTCAGAGTCATATAGAAACTTCAGGTCAGAGTCATATAGAAACTTCAGGTCATGGTCAGAGTCATATAGAAACTTCAGGTCAGAGTCATATAGAAACTTCAGGTCAGAGTCATATAGAAACTTCAGGTCAGAGTCATATAGAAACTTCAGGTCAGAGTCATGTAGAAACTTCAGGTCAGAGTCATGTAGAAACTTCAGGTCAGAGTCATATAGAAACTTCAGGTCAGAGTCATATAGAAACTTCAGGTCAGAGTCATGTAGAAACTTCAGGTCAGAGTCATATAGAAACTTCAGGTCAGAGTCATATAGAAACTTCAGGTCAGAGTCATGTAGAAACTTCAGGTCAGAGTCATGTAGAAACATCAGGTCAGAGTCATGTAGAAACTTCAGGTCAGAGTCATATAGAAACTTCAGGTCAGAGTCATATAGAAACTTCAGGTCAGAGTCATATAGAAACTTCAGGTCAGAGTCATATAGAAACTTCAGGTCAGAGTCATAAAGAAACTTCAGGTCAGAGTCATATAGAAACTTCAGGTCAGAGTCATGTAGAAACTTCAGGTCAGAGTCATGTAGAAACTTCAGGTCAGAGTCATAAAGAAACTTCAGGTCAGAGTCATATAGTAACTTCAGGTCAGAGTCATGTAGAAACTTCAGGTCAGAGTCATAAAGAAACTTCAGGTCAGAGTCATATAGAAACTTCAGGTCATGGTCAGAGTCATATAGAAACTTCAGGTCAGAGTCATAAAGAAACTTCAAGTCAGAGTCATATAGAAACTTCAGGACAGAGTCATGTAGAAACTTCAGGTCAGAGTCATGTAGAAACTTCAGGTCAGAGTCATATAGAAACTTCAGGTCAGAGTCATATAGAAACTTCAGGTCAGAGTCATATAGAAACTTCAGGTCAGAGTCATGTAGAAACTTCAGGTCAGAGTCATGTAGAAACTTCAGGTCAGAGTCATATAGAAACTTCAGGTCAGAGTCATATAGAAACTTCAGGTCAGAGTCATGTAGAAACTTCAGGTCAGAGTCATGTAGAAACTTCAGGTCAGAGTCATAAAGAAACTTCAGATCAGAGTCATATAGAAACTTCAGGTCAGAGTCATATAGAAACTTCAGGTCAGAGTCATATAGAAACTTCAGATCAGAGTCATATAGAAACTTCAGGTCAGAGTCATAAAGAAACTTCAGGTCAGAGTCATATAGAAACTTCAGGTCAGAGTCATGTAGAAACTTCAGGTCAGAGTCATGTAGAAACTTCAGGTCAGAGTCATATAGAAACTTCAGGTCAGAGTCATATAGTAACTTCAGGTCAGAGTCATGTAGAAACTTCAGGTCAGAGTCATATAGAAACTTCAAGTCAGAGTCATATAGAAACTTCAGGACAGAGTCATGTAGAAACTTCAGGTCAGAGTCATGTAGAAACTTCAGGTCAGAGTCATATAGAAACTTCAGGTCAGAGTCATATAGAAACTTCAGGTCAGAGTCATATAGAAACTTCAGGTCAGAGTCATGTAGAAACTTCAGGTCAGAGTCATAAAGAAACTTCAGGTCAGAGTCATAAAGAAACTTCAGGTCAGAGTCATAAAGAAACTTCAGGTCAGAGTCATAAAGAAACTTCAGGTCAGAGTCATAAAGAAACTTCAGGTCATGGTCAGAGTCATATAGAAACTTCAGGTCAGAGTCATAAAGAAACTTCAGGTCAGAGTCATAAAGAAACTTCAGGTCAGAGTCATAAAGAAACTTCAGGTCAGAGTCATATAGAAACTTCAGATCAGAGTCATATAGAAACTTCAGGTCATGGTCAGAGTCATATAGAAACTTCAGGTCAGAGTCATAAAGAAACTTCAGGTCAGAGTCATAAAGAAACTTCAGGTCAGAGTCATATAGAGACTTCAGGTCAGAGTCATATAGAAACTTCAGGTCAGAGTCATAAAGAAACTTCAGGTCAGAGTCATAAAGAAACTTCAGGTCAGAGTCATAAAGAAACTTCAGGTCAGAGTCATATAGAAACTTCAGGTCATGGTCAGAGTCATATAGAAACTTCAGGTCAGAGTCATGTAGAAACTTCAGGTCAGAGTCATATAGAAACTTCAGGTCAGAGTCATAAAGAAACTTCAGGTCAGTCATATAGAAACTTCAGGTCATGGTCAGAGTCATATAGAAACTTCAGGTCAGAGTCATATAGAAACTTCAGGTCATGGTCAGAGTCATATAGAAACTTCAGGTCAGAGTCATAAAGAAACTTCAGGTCAGAGTCATAAAGAAACTTCAGGTCAGAGTCATAAAGAAACTTCAGGTCAGAGTCATAAAGAAACTTCAGGTCAGAGTCATAAAGAAACTTCAGGTCATGGTCAGAGTCATATAGAAACTTCAGGTCAGAGTCATAAAGAAACTTCAGGTCAGAGTCATAAAGAAACTTCAGGTCAGAGTCATAAAGAAACTTCAGGTCAGAGTCATATAGAAACTTCAGATCAGAGTCATATAGAAACTTCAGGTCATGGTCAGAGTCATATAGAAACTTCAGGTCAGAGTCATAAAGAAACTTCAGGTCAGAGTCATAAAGAAACTTCAGGTCAGAGTCATATAGAGACTTCAGGTCAGAGTCATATAGAAACTTCAGGTCAGAGTCATAAAGAAACTTCAGGTCAGAGTCATAAAGAAACTTCAGGTCAGAGTCATAAAGAAACTTCAGGTCAGAGTCATATAGAAACTTCAGGTCATGGTCAGAGTCATATAGAAACTTCAGGTCAGAGTCATGTAGAAACTTCAGGTCAGAGTCATATAGAAACTTCAGGTCAGAGTCATAAAGAAACTTCAGGTCAGAGTCATATAGAAACTTCAGGTCAGAGTCATATAGAAACTTCAGGTCAGAGTCATAAAGAAACTTCAGGTCAGAGTCATATAGAAACTTCAGGTCAGAGTCATATAGAAACTTCAGGTCAGAGTCATATAGAAACTTCAGGTCATGGTCAGAGTCATATAGAAACTTCAGGTCAGAGTCATATAGAAACTTCAGGTCATGGTCAGAGTCATATAGAAACTTCAGGTCAGAGTCATAAAGAAACTTCAGGTCAGAGTCATAAAGAAACTTCAGGTCAGAGTCATAAAGAAACTTCAGGTCAGAGTCATAAAGAAACTTCAGGTCAGAGTCATATAGAAACTTCAGGTCAGTCATATAGAAACTTCAGGTCATGGTCAGAGTCATATAGAAACTTCAGGTCAGAGTCATAAAGAAACTTCAGATCAGAGTCATAAAGAAACTTCAGGTCAGAGTCATAAAGAAACTTCAGGTCAGAGTCATATAGAAACTTCAGGTCAGAGTCATAAAGAAACTTCAGGTCAGAGTCATAAAGAAACTTCAGGTCAGAGTCATAAAGAAACTTCAGGTCAGAGTCATATAGAAACTTCAGGTCAGAGTCATATAGAAACTTCAGGTCATGGTCAGAGTCATATAGAAACTTCAGGTCATGGTCAGAGTCATATAGAAACTTCAGGTCAGAGTCATATAGAAACTTCAGGTCATGGTCAGAGTCATATAGAAACTTCAGGTCAGAGTCATATAGAAACTTCAGGTCATGGTCAGAGTCATATAGAAACTTCAGGTCAGAGTCATATAGAAACTTCAGGTCATGGTCAGAGTCATATAGAAACTTCAGGTCAGAGTCATATAGAAACTTCAGGTCAGAGTCATATAGAAACTTCAGGTCAGAGTCATGTAGAAACTTCAGGTCAGAGTCATGTAGAAACTTCAGGTCAGAGTCATATAGAAACTTCAGGTCAGAGTCATGTAGAAACTTCAGGTCAGAGTCATAAAGAAACTTCAGATCAGAGTCATATAGAAACTTCAGGTCAGAGTTATATAGAAACTTCAGGTCAGAGTCATATAGAAACTTCAGGTCAGAGTCATATAGAAACTTCAGGTCAGAGTCATAAAGAAACTTCAGGTCAGAGTCATATAGAAACTTCAGGTCAGAGTCATGTAGAAACTTCAGGTCAGAGTCATGTAGAAACTTCAGGTCAGAGTCATAAAGAAACTTCAGGTCAGAGTCATATAGAAACTTCAGGTCAGAGTCATGTAGAAACTTCAGGTCAGAGTCATGTAGAAACTTCAGGTCAGAGTCATGTAGAAACTTCAGGTCAGAGTCATATAGAAACTTCAGGTCAGAGTCATAAAGAAACTTCAGGTCAGAGTCATAAAGAAACTTCAGGTCAGAGTCATAAAGAAACTTCAGGTCAGAGTCATAAAGAAACTTCAGGTCATGGTCAGAGTCATATAGAAACTTCAGGTCAGAGTCATAAAGAAACTTCAGGTCAGAGTCATAAAGAAACTTCAGGTCATGGTCAGAGTCATATAGAAACTTCAGGTCAGAGTCATAAAGAAACTTCAGGTCAGAGTCATAAAGAAACTTCAGGTCAGAGTCATAAAGAAACTTCAGGTCAGAGTCATATAGAAACTTCAGATCAGAGTCATATAGAAACTTCAGGTCATGGTCAGAGTCATATAGAAACTTCAGGTCAGAGTCATAAAGAAACTTCAGGTCAGAGTCATAAAGAAACTTCAGGTCAGAGTCATATAGAGACTTCAGGTCAGAGTCATATAGAAACTTCAGGTCAGAGTCATAAAGAAACTTCAGGTCAGAGTCATAAAGAAACTTCAGGTCAGAGTCATAAAGAAACTTCAGGTCAGAGTCATATAGAAACTTCAGGTCATGGTCAGAGTCATATAGAAACTTCAGGTCAGAGTCATGTAGAAACTTCAGGTCAGAGTCATATAGAAACTTCAGGTCAGAGTCATAAAGAAACTTCAGGTCAGAGTCATATAGAAACTTCAGGTCATGGTCAGAGTCATATAGAAACTTCAGGTCAGAGTCATATAGAAACTTCAGGTCAGAGTCATATAGAAACTTCAGGTCATGGTCAGAGTCATATAGAAACTTCAGGTCAGAGTCATATAGAAACTTCAGGTCAGAGTCATAAAGAACTTCAGGTCAGAGTCATAAAGAAACTTCAGGTCAGAGTCATAAAGAAACTTCAGGTCAGAGTCATATAGAAACTTCAGGTCAGTCATATAGAAACTTCAGGTCATGGTCAGAGTCATATAGAAACTTCAGGTCAGAGTCATAAAGAAACTTCAGATCAGAGTCATAAAGAAACTTCAGGTCAGAGTCATAAAGAAACTTCAGGTCAGAGTCATATAGAAACTTCAGGTCAGAGTCATAAAGAAACTTCAGGTCAGAGTCATAAAGAAACTTCAGGTCAGAGTCATAAAGAAACTTCAGGTCAGAGTCATATAGAAACTTCAGGTCAGAGTCATATAGAAACTTCAGGTCATGGTCAGAGTCATATAGAAACTTCAGGTCATGGTCAGAGTCATATAGAAACTTCAGGTCAGAGTCATATAGAAACTTCAGGTCATGGTCAGAGTCATATAGAAACTTCAGATCAGAGTCATATAGAAACTTCAGGTCAGAGTCATATAGAAACTTCAGGTCATGGTCAGAGTCATATAGAAACTTCAGGTCAGAGTCATATAGAAACTTCAGGTCAGAGTCATATAGAAACTTCAGGTCATGGTCAGAGTCATATGGAAACTTCAGGTCAGAGTCATATAGAAACTTCAGGTCAGAGTCATATAGAAACTTCAGGTCAGAGTCATATAGAAACTTCAGGTCATGGTCAGAGTCATATAGAAACTTCAGGTCAGAGTCATAAAGAAACTTCAGGTCAGAGTCATATAGAAACTTCAGGTCAGAGTCATAAAGAAACTTCAGGTCAGAGTCATAAAGAAACTTCAGGTCAGAGTCATAAAGAAACTTCAGGTCAGAGTCATATAGAAACTTCAGGTCAGAGTCATATAGAAACTTCAGGTCATGGTCAGAGTCATATAGAAACTTCAGGTCAGAGTCATATAGAAACTTCAGGTCAGAGTCATATAGAAACTTCAGGTCATGGTCAGAGTCATATAGAAACTTCAGGTCAGAGTCATATAGAAACTTCAGAACATGGTCAGAGTCATATAGAAACTTCAGGTCAGAGTCATATAGAAACTTCAGGTCATGGTCAGAGTCATATTGAAACTTCAGGTCAGAGTCATATAGAAACTTCAGGTCATGGTCAGAGTCATATAGAAACTTCAGGTCAGAGTCATATAGAAACTTCAGGTCATGGTCAGAGTCATATAGAAACTTCAGGTCAGAGTCATATAGAAACTTCAGGTCAGAGTCATATAGAAACTTCAGGTCATGGTCAGAGTCATATAGAAACTTCAGGTCAGAGTCATATAGAAACTTCAGGTCAGAGTCATATAGAAACTTCAGGTCATGGTCAGAGTCATATAGAAACTTCAGGTCAGAGTCATATAGAAACTTCAGAACATGGTCAGAGTCATATAGAAACTTCACGTCTAATCAGTTTTTCTGTCCCAGAGATGAAATGTGTCCAAAATCAACACAGGAAAGTCCGTTAAGAAAGAAGTCTGCGATCTCAGCTCCTACAAGTGGCACGTGTGGTTTGTTTGTCTCCGCGGGTGGACATCTCGCACTTCTGCTTTCCAGCCCTATTGGGTCTAGAATTTATGTTTTAGACACGTCGTGTTCTACACTTTGTGTCCATGTAGAAACTTCAGGTCAGAGTCATGTAGAAACTTCAGGTCAGAGTCATATAGAAACTTCAGGTCAGAGTCATATAGAAACTTCAGGTCAGAGTCATATAGAAACTTCAGGTCAGAGTCATATAGAAACTTCAGGTCAGAGTCATATAGAAACTTCAGGTCAGAGTCATATAGAAACTTCAGGTCAGAGTCATATAGAAACTTCAGGTCAGAGTCATAGAAACTTCAGGTCAGTCATAGAAACTTCAGGAAATGGTCAGAGTCATATAGAAACTTCAGGTCAGAGTCATATAGAAACTTCAGGTCAGAGTCATATAGAAACTTCAGGTCAGAGTCATATAGAAACTTCAGGTCAGAGTCATATAGAAACTTCAGGTCAGAGTCATATAGAAACTTCAGGTCAGAGTCATATAGAAACTTCAGGTCAGAGTCATATAGAAACTTCAGGTCAGAGTCATATAGAAACTTCAGGTCAGAGTCATATAGAAACTTCAGGTCAGAGTCATATAGAAACTTCAGGACAGAGTCATATAGAAACTTCAGGTCAGAGTCATATAGAAACTTCAGGTCAGAGTCATATAGAAACTTCAGGTCAGAGTCATATAGAAACTTCAGGTCAGAGTCATATAGAAACTTCAGGTCAGAGTCATATAGAAACTTCAGGTCAGAGTCATATAGAAACTTCAGGTCAGAGTCATATAGAAACTTCAGGTCAAGTCATATAGAAACTTCAGGAAACTTCAGAGTCTATAGAACTTCAGGTCAGAGTCATATAGAAACTTCAGGTCAGAGTCATATAGAAACTTTCAGGTCTTGAACTTGGTCAGAGTCATATAGAAACTTCAGGTCAGAGTCATATAGAAACTTCAGAGTCATATAGAAACTTCAGGTCAGAGTCATATAGAAACTTCAGGTCAGAGTCATATAGAAACTTCAGGTCAGAGTCATATAGAAACTTCAGGTCAGAGTCATATAGAAACTTCAGGTCAGAGTCATATAGAAACTTCAGGTCAGAGTCATATAGAAACTTCAGGTCAGAGTCATATAGAAACTTCAGGTCAGAGTCATATAGAAACTTCAGGTCAGGTCATAGGTCAGAGTCATATAGAAACTTCTCAGGTCAGAGTCATATAGAAACTTCAGGGTCAGAGTCATATAGAAACTTCAGGTCAGAGTCATATAGAAACTTTCAGGTCATATAGAAACTTCAGGTCAGAGTCAGAGTCAGAGTCATAGAAACTTCAGGTCAGAGTCATATAGAAACTTCAGGTCATGGTCAGAGTCATATAGAAACTTCAGGTCAGAGTCATATAGAAACTTCAGGTCATGGTCAGAGTCATATAGAAACTTCAGGTCAGAGTCATATAGAAACTTCACTTCAGAGTCATAAAATGATCAAGCACAGGTCAATACACAGAGAGAGACCAGAGAGAGACCAGAGAGAGAGACCAGAAAGAGACCAGAGAGAGACCAGAGAGAGAGACCAGAAAGAGACCAGAGAGAGAGACCAGAAAGAGACCAGAGAGAGACCAGAGAGAGAGACCAGAGAGAGACCAGAGAGAGACCAGAGAGAGAGACCAGAGAGAGACCAGAGAGAGAGACCAGAGAGAGAGACCAGAGAGAGACCAGAGAGAGGCCAGAGAGAGAGACCAGAGAGAGGCCAGAGAGAGAGACCAGAGAGAGAGACCAGAAAGAGACCAGAGAGAGACCAGAGAGAGACCAGAGAGAGAGACCAGAATGAGACCAGAGAGAGACCAGAGAGAGACCAGAGAGAGAGACCAGAAAGAGACCAGAGAGAGACCAGAGAGAGAGACCAGAAAGAGACCAGAGAGAGAGACCAGAAAGAGACCAGAGAGAGACCAGAGAGAGAGACCAGAGAGAGACCAGAGAGAGACCAGAGAGAGAGACCAGAGAGAGACCAGAGAGAGAGACCAGAGAGAGAGACCAGAGAGAGACCAGAGAGAGGCCAGAGAGAGAGACCAGAGAGAGGCCAGAGAGAGAGACCAGAGAGAGAGACCAGAGAGAGACCAGAGAGAGAGACCAGAGAGAGACCAGAGAGAGAGACCAGACCAGAGAGAGACCAGAGAGAGACCAGAGAGAGACCAGAGAGAGACAAGAGAGAGAGACCAGAAAGAGACCAGAGAGAGACCAGAGAGAGACCAGAGAGAGAGACCAGAAAGAGACCAGAGAGAGACCAGAGAGAGACCAGAGAGAGAGACCAGAGAGAGACCAGAGAGAGAGACCAGAGAGAGACCAGAGAGAGAGACCAGAGAGAGACCAGAGAGAGATCAGAGAGAGACCAGAGAGAGAGACCAGGGAGAGAGACCAGAGAGAGAGACCAGGGAGAGAGACCAGAGAGAGACCAGAGAGAGAGACCAGAGAGAGAGACCAGGGAGAGAGACCAGAGAGAGAGACCAGGGAGAGAGACCAGAGAGAGAGACCAGGGAGAGAGACCAGAGAGAGACCAGAGAGAGAGACCAGAGAGAGACCAGAGAGAGAGACCAGAGAGAGACCAGAGAGAGAGACCAGAGAGAGACCAGAGAGAGAGACCAGAGAGAGAGACCAGAGAGAGACCAGAGAGAGAGACCAGAGAGAGACCAGAGAGAGAGACCAGAGAGAGAGACCAGAGAGAGACCAGAGAGAGAGACCAGAGAGAGACCAGAGAGAGAGACCAGAGAGAGAGACCAGGGAGAGAGACCAGAGAGAGACCAGAGAGAGAGACCAGAGAGAGACCAGAGAGAGAGACCAGAGAGAGACCAGAGAGAGAGACCAGAGAGAGACCAGAGAGAAAGACCAGAGAGAGACCAGAGAGAGAGACCAGAGAGAGAGACCAGGGAGAGAGACCAGAGAGAGACCAGAGAGAGACCAGAGGCAGAGACCAGAGAGAGACCAGAGGCAGAGACCAGAGAGAGAGACCAGAGAGAGACCAGAGAGAGACCAGAGGCAGAGACCAGAGAGACCAGAGAGAGACCAGAGAGACCAGAGAGAGACCAGAGAGACCAGAGGGAGAGACCAGCTGGAGAGACCAGAGAGAGACCAGAGAGAGAGACCAGAGAGAGACCAGAGAGAGACCAGAGTGAGACCAGAGAGAGACCAGAGAGAGACCAGAGTGAGACCAGAGTGAGACCAGAGTGAGACCAGAGTGAGACCAGAGTGAGACCAGAAAGAGAGACCAGAGAGCGACCAGAGAGAGACCAGAAAGAGACCAGAGAGCGACCAGAGGGAGAGACTAGAGAGAGACCAGAGAGAGACCAGAGAGAGACCAGAGAGAGACCAGAGAGAGAGACCCAGACCAGACTGTGGTAGAGACCCAGAGCAGACTGTGGTCGAGACCCAGAGCAGACTGTGGTCAAGACCCATAGAATAATAAAAATCCAGGACAGATCCTCGTGATATGTTCTAGTAAGAATAAGTGAATGTTCTGAATTGTCTCAAGAACAACTCTCTCTTTCTTCAAAACAACTTCACTGAAAACACAAAAGTGAAACTAAAACAACATTATCAGTGTATGTTCCATCTGGAGTCGACTTCCATGTCACAGATCCAGGGGCTCCAGCACGTGGCCCGCGAGACATTTGCGGCCCACAAAAGGTAATGTGTGGCCCCCTTCTCCTGATTAAAAAGTCACCCCTTTCCACAGACGCTGACTGCAAACTTTCCACAGACGCTGACTGCAAACTTTCCACAGACGCTGACTGCAAACTTTCCACAGACGCTGACTGCAAACTATCCACAGACGCTGACTGCAAACTTTCCACAGACGCTGACTGCAAACTTTCCACAGACGCTGACTGCAAACTTTCCACAGACGCTGACTGCAAACTTTCCACAGACGCTGACTGCAAACTTTCCACAGACGCTGACTGCAAACTTTCCACAGACGCTGACTGCAAACTTTCCACAGGCGCTGACTGCAAACTTTCCACAGACGCTGACTGCAAACTTTCCACAGACGCTGACTGCAAACTATCCACAGACGCTGACTGCAAACTTTCCACAGACGCTGACTGCAAACTTTCCACAGACGCTGACTGCAAACTTTCCGGACGCTGACTGCAAACTTTCCACAGACGCTGACTGCAAACTATCCACAGACGCTGACTGCAAACTTTCCACAGACGCTGACTGCAAACTTTCCACAGACGCTGACTGCAAACTTTCCGGACGCTGACTGCAAACTTTCCACAGGCGCTGACTGCAAACCTTCCACAGGCGCTGACTGCAAACTTTCCACAGACGCTGACTGCAAACTATCCACAGACGCTGACTGCAAACTTTCCACAGACGCTGACTGTAAACTTTCCACAGACGCTGACTGCAAACTTTCCACAGGCGCTGACTGCAAACTTTCCACAGGCGCTGACTGCAAACTTTCCACAGGCGCTGACTGCAAACTTTCCACAGGCGCTGACTGCAAACTTTCCACAGGCGCTGACTGCAAACTTTCCACAGACGCTGACTGCAAACTTTCCACAGACGCTGACTGCAAACTTTCCACAGGCGCTGACTGCAAACTTTCCGGACGCTGACTGCAAACTTTCCACAGGCGCTGACTGCAAACCTTCCACAGGCGCTGACTGCAAACTTTCCACAGACGCTGACTGCAAACTATTCACAGACGCCGACTGCAAAATTTCCACAGACGCTGACTGCAAACTTTCCACAGACGCTGACTGCAAACTTTCCGGACGCTGACTGCAAACTTTCCACAGGCGCTGACTGCAAACCTTCCACAGGCGCTGACTGCAAACTTTCCACAGACGCTGACTGCAAACTATCCACAGACGCTGACTGCAAACTTTCCACAGGCGCTGATTGTAAACTTTCCACAGACGCTGACTGCAAACTTTCCACAGGCGCTGACTGCAAACTTTCCACAGGCGCTGACTGCAAACTTTCCACAGGCGCTGACTGCAAACTTTCCACAGGCGCTGACTGCAAACTTTCCACAGGCGCTGACTGCAAACTTTCCACAGGCGCTGACTGCAAACCTTCCACAGGCGCTGACTGCAAACTTTCCACAGACGCTGACTGCAAACTATCCACAGACGCTGACTGCAAAATTTCCACAGACGCTGACTGCAAACTTTCCACAGACGCTGACTGCAAACTTTCCGGACGCTGACTGCAAACTTTCCACAGGCGCTGACTGCAAACCTTCCACAGGCGCTGACTGCAAACTTTCCACAGACGCTGACTGCAAACTATCCACAGACGCTGACTGCAAACTTTCCACAGACGCTTACTGTAAACTTTCCACAGACGCTGACTGCAAACTTTCCACAGGCGCTGACTGCAAACTTTCCACAGGCGCTGACTGCAAACTTTCCACAGGCGCTGACTGCAAACTTTCCACAGACGCTGACTGCAAACTATCCACAGACGCTGACTGCAAACTTTCCACAGACGCTTACTGTAAACTTTCCACAGACGCTGACTGCAAACTTTCCACAGGCGCTGACTGCAAACTTTCCACAGGCGCTGACTGCAAACTTTCCACAGGCGCTGACTGCAAACTTTCCACAGACGCTGACTGCAAACTTTCCACAGGTGCTGACTGCAAACTTTCCACAGACGCTGACTCCTGGTTTCCTGTTTTTGTCTCTTTTCTCCATCCATCCATTTTCTTCCGCTTTATCCGTTGCCGGGTCGCGGGGGCAGCAGTCTAAGCAGAGACGCCCAGACTTCCCTATCCACACACACTTCCTCCAGCTCGTCCGACCCCAAGGCGTTCCCAGGCCAGCTGAGAGACATAGTTCCTCCAGCGTGTCCTGGGTCTTCCCCGGGGCCTCCTCCCGGTGGGACGTGCCCAGAACACCTTCCCAGGGAGGCGTCCAGGAGGCATCCAGAACAGATGCCCGAGCCACCTCAACTGGTTCCTCTCGACGTGGAGAAGCAGCGGCTCTACTCCGAGCTCCTCCCGTGTGACTGAGCTCCTCACCCTATCTCTAAGGGAGCAGCGGCTCTACTCCGAGCTCCTCCCGTGTGACTTAGCTCCTCACCCTATCTCTAAGGGAGCAGCGGCTCTACTCCGAGCTCCTCCCGTGTGACTGAGCTCCTCACCCTATCTCTAAGGGAGCAGCGGCTCTACTCCGAGCTCCTCCCGTGTGACTGAGCTCCTCACCCTATCTATAAGGGAGCAGCGGCTCTACTCCGAGCTCTTCCCGTGTGACTGAGCTCCTCACCCTATCTCTAAGGGAGCAGCGGCTCTACTCCGAGCTCCTCCCGTGTGACTGAGCTCCTCACCCTATCTCTAAGGGAGCAGCGGCTCTACTCCGAGCTCCTCCCGTGTGACTGAGCTCCTCACCCTATCTCTAAGGGAGCAGCGGCTCTACTCCGAGCTCCTCCCGTGTGACTGAGCTCCTCACCCTATCTCTAAGGGAGCAGCGGCTCTACTCCGAGCTCCTCCCGTGTGACTGAGCTCCTCACTCTATCTCTAAGGGAGCAGCGGCTCTACTCCGAGCTCCTCCCGTCTGACTGAGCTCCTCACCCTATATCTAAGGGAGCAGCCACTCTGCGGAGGAAGCTCATTTCGACCGCTTGTATCCGCGATCTCGTTCTTTCTGTCATTACCCAAAGCTCATGACCATAGGTGAGGGAGGTGAGCTCTGACTGCAGACGCTGCTGCCTCATGACCATAGGTGAGGGAGGGGAGCTCTGACTGCAGACGCTGCTCCCTCATGACCATAGGTGAGGGAGGGAACGAAGATTGTCTCTTTTCTACAGGTGTAAATGTTTTACTAGTTTTGGATCAATTTTCAATAGTTTTGAGACTCGTAAGAAGCATCAACTCAGAGTGTGACATCACCACAGTGTCATGTGTGCACTTTTCATTACTTTTGCTGTTGTGTGTGTCTGTGTCAGTGTGTGTCTCCCTGTGTGTGTTTGTGTGTCTGTGTCAGTGTGTGTCTCCCTGTGAGTGTGTGTCTGTGTGTGTTTGTCCGTGTGTGTGTCCCTGTGTGTGTGTGTGCGCGTGTCTGTCCGTGTGTGTGTGTGTGTGTCCCTGTGTGTGTGTGCGTGCGTCCTTAAGTGTGTGTGTGTGTGGGTGTTCTTGTGTGTATTTAAACCCTGTCCTTGTTGTTGGTCCATTGTGTTTTTGTCCTTGTGTGTTTTTGTCCCTGTGTGTGCGTGTGTGTGTGTATCTACGCTTGTTGCTGGTCCATTGTGTTTCCTCTTGGTTTGAGTTTCGAGTCCTGGATCCTGGATTTTGTTATTTTTGAGTTTTTGTGAATTATATTTTGGCGTTCCTGTATTTTGGGTCCTGCTTTTCCACAATGTGACGGTGTTAGCAGTGACTGTGTTAGCTTTAGCGCAGAAGGAGCCCATTTGAACACCAGCACCTTGTTTTAGCCGTGTTAATGAACTGTGATCATTCATGACTTAAATGTTTTGTTAAACTCAGACTGAGGGCTTTGTGTATGAACTGTGCTACACAGATAAACTGGCCTTGCCTTATATGGGCATTTGTTCTGACAATATTAGCTTTGTGCCATAACAGGGCAGACGTGTTGCTAAGACGGTTGCTAAGGAAAGCTGGAGTTTCCCTGTGAATGATGGCCTCTGATTGGTTAGTCCTTATATGGTCATGCCTGGATGTACAAAAAGAGAAACCAGAGATTTGAGCCCAAACTGGTGATGTCACACAAACGTTTCTGAGCTAGAGGCGTTTACTTTACATTAAGTCAATAGACAGACTTCACCATGAGCACTTCTCTATCGGCCTTTTTTGAGTTTAGCATTGTCCATTGGGTGTGACAGTGGCTTCAGGCCTGACGGTTGTGGGTTCGATCCCCCACAGGACCTACCACCTACTAACACTAATGTCTGCTGTGTTGTGTCCCTGAGCAAGACACTAAACCATCCTCCTGTGAGAAAGGAGCATTCAGACAGAAGAGGATTCAGGTTTGTGCAGGATTCATGCGTTCCTGAGCATGGATTCAGCTAAAAACAACTGCAGCTCATGACTAAAACCCCCACAAAGGGGATTGCATTTGAGCAAAGCCACTCGACAATTTTTGGTCCAGAAAAAGACGAGCTTTTATATATTTTCCGAGCCACAATCGGGGCAGACGAGAGCACTCACAACTTTAGCAGAACTACTCCCATTCTTCTGCTGTGGTCCCCTCGAGCCCGAGAGGAGCCGGTCTCCCCGAGTACCCAGGTTCCATTGCGGCTTCGTGGCGTGTCCTTGGGAGCGCTGAGTGGCTGCAGAACACTCGGATCAATACAGCGACAAACACAGTCGTGAGAATGCAGAGTGTGCTGATTGAGGTTACGACATGTTCTCAAGTGTTTGAAGCGGTCTTTACGAGGGTACGGGAACATGAGATGAATGTAAAGCACTTTTGTCCAATGAAAAGAAAAGATTATCTGTAGTGATAAATGTGCATAAAAGACATCATGATGAGTGCCCAGGACCTTATCTTGAAACACACTGCCCTCTGGTGGTGATGCATGGAACTGTCTGTACCTCTCTACAGGTCTTTGTGCAAAAACACTGCTCCCAAAACAAATGTGCAATTCCCAACACAATTGCATTGCATCGTTCCACCGCTGCCCCCAGAGGTGGAAGAGGGCGTCGCAAGGAAGTCACAGAAGAGGATCTGTACTGTGATTTATGTGTGGCTGAAGATGCATTTCAGTTTTACCACCTGTTGTATCATGTGTTACAACAGGCGCTCTCTGGTCTCTCTCTGGTCTCTCTCTCTGGTCTCTCTCTCTGGTCTCTCTCTCTGGTCTCTCTCTGGTCTCTCTCTGGACTCTCTCTGGTCTCTCTCTGGTCTCTCTCTCTGGTCTCTCTCTCTGGTCTCTCTCTCTGGTCTCTCTCTGGTCTCTCTCTGGTCTCTGGTCTCTCTCTGGTCTCTCTCTGGTCTCTGGTCTCTCTCCGGTCTCGCTCTGGTCTCAGTAGTACCTCTTTGATGGCCTGCCACTTGTGTGCGTTGTCCTGGCTCATCACACTATCTGCCACACTGAGGAAGTCCTGGCCGAGCCTCTGGACCCGCCCCTCGCTCTGATTGGCTGCAGCGGTGTCTGTCTCCACGGCGACATCAGCAGCCTGGGACAGCAGCTGTATGATTGACAGCATGTCCACAGGCTCAAGTCCCGCCTCCTCGGTCTCCTGCAGAGCCTGGACACACGAGTGGAGCTGGACCGAGGCCTCGGCCAGACTGGAGAGGGCCCCCACCTGAGGGAGAGCATAGGTACCATGAAGAGCACAGGTACCTTGGGGCAAGAATAGGTACCATGAAGGACACACCATGGGGCAAGGACAGCAGTATTAGTAGTAGTAGTAACAGTAGCAGTGTTTCTGTGTGTTGCTCTAACCTGAGTTGTGTTGCTGTGTGTGTGTGTGTGTGCCCTAACCTGAGTTGTGTTGCTGTGTGTTGCTCTAACCTGAGTTGTGTTGCTGTGTGTTGCTCTAACCTGAGTTGTGTTGCTGTGTGTTGCTCTAACCTGAGTTGTGTTGCTGTGTGTGTGTGTGTGCTCTCACCTGAGTTGTGTTGCTGTGTGTGTGTGTGCTCTAACCTGAGTTGTGTTGCTGTGTGTTGCTC
>OZ035831.1:44519712-44528338 GCA_964034765.1 Knipowitschia caucasica
CATGACCTGAAGTTTCTATATGACTCTGACCTGAAGTTTCTATATGACTCTGACCTGAAGTTTCTATATGACTCTGACCATGACCTGAAGTTTCTATATGACTCTGACCTGAAGTTTCTTTATGACTCTGACCTGAAGTTTCTTTATGACTCTGACCTGAAGTTTCTTTATGACTCTGACCTGAAGTTTCTATATGACTCTGACCTGAAGTTTCTTTATGACTCTGACCTGAAGTTTCTATATGACTCTGACCATGACCTGAAGTTTCTATATGACTCTGACCTGAAGTTTCTATATGACTCTGACCTGAAGTTTCTATATGACTCTGACCTGAAGTTTCCATATGACTCTGACCATGACCTGAAGTTTCTATATGACTCTGACCTGAAGTTTCTATATGACTCTGACCTGAAGTTTCTATATGACTCTGACCATGACCTGAAGTTTCTATATGACTCTGACCTGAAGTTTCTATATGACTCTGATCTGAAGTTTCTATATGACTCTGACCATGACCTGAAGTTTCTATATGACTCTGACCTGAAGTTTCTATATGACTCTGACCATGACCTGAAGTTTCTATATGACTCTGACCATGACCTGAAGTTTCTATATGACTCTGACCTGAAGTTTCTATATGACTCTGACCTGAAGTTTCTTTATGACTCTGACCTGAAGTTTCTTTATGACTCTGACCTGAAGTTTCTTTATGACTCTGACCTGAAGTTTCTATATGACTCTGACCTGAAGTTTCTTTATGACTCTGACCTGAAGTTTCTTTATGACTCTGATCTGAAGTTTCTTTATGACTCTGACCTGAAGTTTCTATATGACTCTGACCATGACCTGAAGTTTCTATATGACTGACCTGAAGTTTCTATATGACTCTGACCTGAAGTTTCTTTATGACTCTGACCTGAAGTTTCTTTATGACTCTGACCTGAAGTTCTTTATGACTCTGACCTGAAGTTTCTATATGACTCTGACCTGAAGTTTCTATATGACTCTGACCATGACCTGAAGTTTCTATATGACTCTGACCTGAAGTTTCTATATGACTCTGACCATGACCTGAAGTTTCTATATGACTCTGACCTGAAGTTTCTTTATGACTCTGACCTGAAGTTTCTATATGACTCTGACCTGAAGTTTCTACATGACTCTGACCTGAAGTTTCTATATGACTCTGACCATGACCTGAAGTTTCTATATGACTCTGACCTGAAGTTTCTTTATGACTCTGACCTGAAGTTTCTTTATGACTCTGACCTGAAGTTTCTTTATGACTCTGACCTGAAGTTTCTATATGACTCTGACCTGAAGTCTCTATATGACTCTGACCTGAAGTTTCTTTATGACTCTGACCTGAAGTTTCTTTATGACTCTGACCTGAAGTTTCTATATGACTCTGACCATGACCTGAAGTTTCTATATGACTCTGATCTGAAGTTTCTATATGACTCTGACCTGAAGTTTCTTTATGACTCTGACCTGAAGTTTCTTTATGACTCTGACCTGAAGTTTCTTTATGACTCTGACCTGAAGTTTCTATATGACTCTGACCATGACCTGAAGTTTCTTTATGACTCTGACCTGAAGTTTCTTTATGACTCTGACCTGAAGTTTCTTTATGACTCTGACCTGAAGTTTCTTTTATGACTCTGACCTGAAGTTTCTTTATGACTCTGACCTGAAGTTTCTACATGACTCTGACCTGAAGTTTCTATATGACTCTGACCTGAAGTTTCTATATGACTCTGACCTGAAGTTTCTATATGACTCTGACCTGAAGTTTCTACATGACTCTGACCTGAAGTTTCTACATGACTCTGTCCTGAAGTTTCTATATGACTCTGACTTGAAGTTTCTATATGACCATGACCTGAAGTTTCTTTATGACTCTGACCTGAAGTTTCTTTATGACTCTGACCTGAAGTTTCTTTATGACTCTGACCTGAAGTTTCTTTATGACTCTGACCTGAAGTTTCTTTATGACTCTGACCTGAAGTTTCTACATGACTCTGACCTGAAGTTTCTATATGACTCTGACCTGAAGTTTCTATATGACTCTGACCTGAAGTTTCTATATGACTCTGACCTGAAGTTTCTACATGACTCTGACCTGAAGTTTCTACATGACTCTGACCTGAAGTTTCTACATGACTCTGACCTGAAGTTTCTATATGACTCTGATCTGAAGTTTCTTTATGACTCTGACCTGAAGTTTCTACATGACTCTGACCTGAAGTTTCTACATGACTCTGACCTGAAGTTTCTATATGACTCTGACCTGAAGTTTCTACATGACTCTGACCTGAAGTTTCTACATGGACACAAAGTGTAGAACACGACGTGTCTAAAACATAAATTCTAGACCCAATAGGGCTGGAAAGCAGAAGTGCGAGATGTCCACCCGCGGAGACAAACAAACCACACGTGCCACTTGTAGGAGCTGAGATCGCAGACTTCTTTCTTAACGGACTTTCCTGTGTTATTTTGGACACATTTCATCTCTGGGACAGAAAAACTGAGTGAGCGGTGGGAATTATCTGTACTGACCATGTCCTGAAGTTTCTATATGACTCTGACCTGAAGTTTCTATATGACTCTGACCATGACCTGAAGTTTCTATATGACTCTGACCTGAAGTTTCTATATGACTCTGACCATGACCTGAAGTTTCTATATGACTCTGACCTGAAGTTTCAATATGACTCTGACCATGACCTGAAGTTTCTATATGACTCTGACCTGAAGTTTCTATATGACTCTGACCATGTTCTGAAGTTTCTATATGACTCTGACCTGAAGTTTCTATATGACTCTGACCATGACCTGAAGTTTCTATATGACTCTGACCTGAAGTTTCTATATGACTCTGACCTGAAGTTTCTATATGACTCTGACCATGACCTGAAGTTTCTATATGACTCTGACCTGAAGTTTCTATATGACTCTGACCTGAAGTTTCTTTATGACTCTGACCTGAAGTTTCTTTATGACTCTGACCTGAAGTTTCTTTATGACTCTGACCTGAAGTTTCTATATGACTCTGACCTGAAGTTTCTATATGACTCTGACCATGACCTGAAGTTTCTATATGACTCTGACCTGAAGTTTCTATATGACTCTGACCATGACCTGAAGTTTCTATATGACTCTGACCTGAAGTTTCTATATGACTCTGACCATGACCTGAAGTTTCTATATGACTCTGACCTGAAGTTTCTATATGACTCTGACCATGACCTGAAGTTTCTATATGACTCTGACCTGAAGTTTCTTTATGACTCTGACCTGAAGTTTCTTTATGACTCTGACCTGAAGTTTCTTTATGACTCTGACCTGAAGTTTCTATATGACTCTGACCTGAAGTTTCTTTATGACTCTGACCTGAAGTTTCTTTATGACTCTGACCTGAAGTTTCTTTATGACTCTGACCTGAAGTTTCTTTATGACTCTGACCTGAAGTTTCTTTATGACTCTGACCTGAAGTTTCTACATGACTCTGACCTGAATTTCTATATGACTCTGACCTGAAGTTTCTATATGACTCTGACCTGAAGTTTCTTCTCTATATGACTCTGACCTGAAGTTTCTACATGACTCTGACCTGAAGTTTCTACATGGACCTCAAAAGTGTGAACACGACGTGTCTAAAACATAAATTCTAGACCCAATAGGGCTGGAAAGCAGAAGTGCGAGATGTCCACCCGCGGAGACAAACAAACCACACGTGCCACTTGTAGGAGCTGAGATCGCAGACTTCTTTCTTAACGGACTTTCCTGTGTTATTTTGGACACATTTCATCTCTGGGACAGAAAAACTGAGTGAGCGGTGGGAATTATCTGTACTGACCATGTCCTGAAGTTTCTATATGACTCTGACCTGAAGTTTCTATATGACTCTGACCATGACCTGAAGTTTCTATATGACTCTGACCTGAAGTTTCTATATGACTCTGACCATGACCTGAAGTTTCTATATGACTCTGACCTGAAGTTTCTATATGACTCTGACCATGACCTGAAGTTTCTATATGACTCTGACCTGAAGTTTCTATATGACTCTGACCATGTTCTGAAGTTTCTATATGACTCTGACCTGAAGTTTCTATATGACTCTGACCATGACCTGAAGTTTCTATATGACTCTGACCTGAAGTTTCTATATGACTCTGACCTGAAGTTTCTATATGACTCTGACCATGACCTGAAGTTTCTATATGACTCTGACCTGAAGTTTCTATATGACTCTGACCTGAAGTTTCTATATGACTCTGACCATGACCTGAAGTTTCTATATGACTCTGACCTGAAGTTTCTATATGACTCTGACCATGACCTGAAGTTTCTATATGACTCTGACCTGAAGTTTCAATATGACTCTGACCATGACCTGAAGTTTCTATATGACTCTGACCTGAAGTTTCTATATGACTCTGACCATGTTCTGAAGTTTCTATATGACTCTGACCTGAAGTTTCTATATGACTCTGACCATGACCTGAAGTTTCTATATGACTCTGACCTGAAGTTTCTATATGACTCTGACCTGAAGTTTCTATATGACTCTGACCATGACCTGAAGTTTCTATATGACTCTGACCTGAAGTTTCTATATGCTCTGTCCTGAAGTTTCTATATGACTCTGACCTGAAGTTTCTATATGACTCTGACCTGAAGTTTCTATATGACTCTGACCTGAAGTTTCTATATGACTCTGACCTGAAGTTTCTATATGACTCTGACCTGAAGTTTCTATATGACTCTGACCATTTCCTGAAGTTTCTATGACTGACCTGAAGTTTCTATATGACTCTGACCTGAAGTTTCTATATGACTCTGACCTGAAGTTTCTATATGACTCTGACCTGAAGTTTCTATATGACTCTGACCATGACCTGAAGTTTCTATATGACTCTGACCTGAAGTTTCTATATGACTCTGACCTGAAGTTTCTATATGACTCTGACCTGAAGTTTCTATATGACTCTGACCATGACCTGAAGTTTCTATATGACTCTGACCTGAAGTTTCTGTATGACTCTGTCCTGAAGTTTCTATATGACTCTGACCATGACCTGAAGTTTCTATATGACTCTGACCTGAAGTTTCTATATGACTCTGACCTGAAGTTTCTATATGACTCTGACCTGAAGTTTCTATATGACTCTGACCTGAAGTTTCTATATGACTCTGACCTGAAGTTTCTATATGACTCTGTCCTGAAGTTTCTATATGACTCTGACCATGACCTGAAGTTTCTATATGACTCTGACCTGAAGTTTCTATATGACTCTGACCTGAAGTTTCTATATGACTCTGACCTGAAGTTTCTATATGACTCTGACCTGAAGTTTCTATATGACTCTGACCTGAAGTTTCTATATGACTCTGACCTGAAGTTTCTATATGACTCTGACCTGAAGTTTCTATATGACTCTGACCTGAAGTTTCTATATGACTCTGACCTGAAGTTTCTATATGACTCTGACCTGAAGTTTCTATATGACTCTGACCTGAAGTTTCTATATGACTCTGACCTGAAGTTTCTATATGACTCTGACCTGAAGTTTCTATATGACTCTGACCTGAAGTTTCTATATGACTCTGACCTGAAGTTTCTATATGACTCTGACCTGAAGTTTCTATATGACTCTGACCTGAAGTTTCTATATGACTCTGACCTGAAGTTTCTATATGACTCTGACCTGAAGTTTCTATATGACTCTGTCCTGAAGTTTCTATATGACTCTGACCTGAAGTTTCTATATGACTCTGACCATGACCTGAAGTTTCTATATGACTCTGACCTGAAGTTTCTATATGACTCTGTCCTGAAGTTTCTATATGACTCTGACCTGAAGTTTCTATATGACTCTGACCATGACCTGAAGTTTCTATATGACTCTGACCTGAAGTTTCTATATGACTCTGACCTGAAGTTTCTATATGACTCTGACCTGAAGTTTCTTTATGACTCTGACCTGAAGTTTCTTTATGACTCTGACCTGAAGTTTCTTATGACTCTGACCTGAAGTTTCTTATGACTCTGACCTGAAGTTTCTATATGACTCTGACCTGAAGTTTCTATATGACTCTGACCTGAAGTTTCTATATGACTCTGACCTGAAGTTTCTATATGACTCTGACCTGAAGTTTCTATATGACTCTGATCTGAAGTTTCTTTATGACTCTGACCTGAAGTTTCTATATGACTCTGACCTGAAGTTTCTATATGACTCTGACCTGAAGTTTCTATATGACTCTGACCTGAAGTTTCTATATGACTCTGACCTGAAGTTTCTATATGACTCTGACCTGAAGTTTCTATATGACTCTGACCTGAAGTTTCTATATGACTCTGACCATGACCTGAAGTTTCTATATGACTCTGACCTGAAGTTTCTATATGACTCTGACCTGAAGTTTCTATATGACTCTGACCTGAAGTTTCTACATGACTCTGACCTGAAGTTTCTACATGGACACAAAGTCTAGAACACGACGTGTCTAAAACATAAATTCTAGACCCAATAGGGCTGGAAAGCAGAAGTGCGAGATGTCCACCCGCGGAGACAAACAAACCACACGTGCCACTTGTAGGAGCTGAGATCGCAGACTTCTTTCTTAACGGACTTTCCTGTGTTATTTTGGACACATTTCATCTCTGGGACAGAAAAACTGAGTGAGCGGTGGGAATTATCTGTACTGACCATGTCCTGAAGTTTCTATATGACTCTGACCTGAAGTTTCTATATGACTCTGACCATGACCTGAAGTTTCTATATGACTCTGACCTGAAGTTTCTATATGACTCTGACCATGACCTGAAGTTTCTATATGACTCTGACCTGAAGTTTCTATATGACTCTGACCATGACCTGAAGTTTCTATATGACTCTGACCTGAAGTTTCTACATGACTCTGACCTGAAGTTTCTACATGACTCTGACCTGAAGTTTCTATATGACTCTGACCTGAAGTTTCTACATGACTCTGACCTGAAGTTTCTATATGACTCTGACCTGAAGTTTCTATATGACTCTGACCTGAAGTTTCTACATGACTCTGACCTGAAGTTTCTACATGACACAAAGTGTAGAACACGACGTGTCTAAAAACATAAATTCTAGACCCAATAGGGCTGGAAAGCAGAAGTGTCGAGATGTCCACCCGGAGACAAACAAACCACACGTGCCACTTGTAGGAGCTGAGATCGCAGACTTCTTTCTTAACGGACTTTCCTGTGTTATTTTGGACACATTTCATCTCTGGGACAGAAAAACTGAGTGAGCGGTGGGAATTATCTGTATGACCATGTCCTGAAGTTTCTATATGACTCTGACCTGAAGTTTCTATATGACTCTGACCATGACCTGAAGTTTCTATATGACTCTGACCTGAAGTTTCTATATGACTCTGACCATGACCTGAAGTTTCTATATGACTCTGACCTGAAGTTTCAATATGACTCTGACCATGACCTGAAGTTTCTATATGACTCTGACCTGAAGTTTCTATATGACTCTGACCATGTTCTGAAGTTTCTATATGACTCTGACCTGAAGTTTCTATATGACTCTGACCATGACCTGAAGTTTCTATATGACTCTGACCTGAAGTTTCTATATGACTCTGACCTGAAGTTTCTATATGACTCTGACCTGACCTGAAGTTTCTTTATGACCTGAAGTTTTTCTACTCTATGACTGACTCTGACCTGAAGTTTCTTTATGGACTCTGACCTGACTCTGACTCTGACCTGAAGTTTCTGAGAGTTTCTTTATGACTCTGACCTGAAGTTTCTTATATGAAGTTTCTATATGACTCTGACCTGACCTGAAGTTTCTTTATGACTCTGACCTGAAGTTTCTATATGACTCTGACCTGAAGTTTCTATATGACTCTGACCTGAACCATGACTCTGACTGAAGTTTCTATATGACTCTGACCTGAAGTTTCTTTTATGACTCTGACCTGAAGTTTCTTTATGACTCTGACCTGAAGTTTCTTTATGACTCTGACCTGAAGTTTCTTTATGACTCTTTATGACCTGAAGTTTCTACATGACTCTGACCTGAAGTTTCTATATGACTCTGACCTGAAGTTTCTATATGACTCTGACCTGAAGTTTCTATATGACTCTGACCTGAAGTTTTTTCTACATGACTCTGACCTGAAGTTTCTACATGGACACAAAGTGTAGAACACGACGTGTCTAAAAACATAAATTCTAGACCCAATAGGGATGGAAAGCAGAAGTGCGAGATGTCCACCCGCGGAGACAAACAAACCACACGTGCCACTTGTAGGAGCTGAGATCGCAGACTTCTTTCTTAACGGACTTTCCTGTGTTATTTTGGACACATTTCATCTCTGGGACAGAAAAAACTGAGTGAGCGGTGGGGAATTATCTGTACTGACCATGTCCTGAAGTTTCTATATGACTCTGACCTGATTGTTTCTATATGACTCTGACCATGACCTGAAGTTTCTATATGACTCTGACCTGAAGTTTCTATATGACTCTGACCATGTCCTGAAATTTCTATATGACTCTGACCTGAAGTTTCTATATGACTCTGACCATGACCTGAAGTTTCTATATGACTCTGACCTG
>OZ035831.1:44528348-44658348 GCA_964034765.1 Knipowitschia caucasica
TTCTCAATGTTGTGATTTTACTGTATCTGCCTGTTCTTTTAGATGATTTATGCTGCAAAACCAATTTCCCCTAGTGGGACAATAAAGACAACTTGAACTTGAACTTGAACTTGTGCTGCCCCCTGGTGTCCAGGTGGTGAATGGTCCCATGGATGTGGTGAAAAGTATCGATCGCTTCGTGACTGGTCTGAGTCTGAGTCTGACGTCTGAGAATACACACGTGACCATCCAGAGTGACAACATCAGTGAGTGACGCGCACACACACACACACACACACATACACGTTTTTGTTACCTGGTGGGTCCCTTTGACAGGGCCGTTCAGAATGGGACCCATAGACATAATCTTTTTTTACCAAGACTTTAAGTAATACAAAACAGTCAATAGAAACCAAACAACTATTTTAAAGGAATTTTATTTTAGATTTTGTTTTCGAATTGCAGTGATTCTATTTTTGACATAGAATTTAATGCCACTCCATGTCCGATGTCTAAGGTCATCTGGTGAGGCATTAATGCAGGCCAGGCCAGGCCAGGCCAGGCAGTGAGACTTCCCAGGGACCTTTCCAGTCTGTATGAAAGGTGTCATGGTCTTCTCCACAGCCTTCACCTCAGATGCAGACCATGGCTTTCTCTAACGTTCTAGGGAGAGAAATAAAAATATATTAGCAATATACACTCCCAGGGTTAGGACCAAGCAGCCTGGCTGTAATCCCCCACCTGGTACACTTACCAGAAGGGGCACTGCCACTACCATGGGGTGCATCTGGATGAATGGTTGAAGGTTCTCCGCTTGAAGTTTCTTTTAGCCCGTCCGTTTGTGAGAGGATCTCTACTGCTCTCCCTGTCGCACAGAAAATAAAAATACAAGTGGCCTTTAGGGGAAAAAAATCATACATATTTTAATAATATCAAGAATTACCTTCAGGCTCAATTTGTATCTGGTCGAGGCTCTTTCCTTCGAATTCCGTCACTCTTCCCTGCTCCATGGCCATCAACACTTTGCTGATTTTGGCCAGCTCCAGTGTCCCCTCTGGTAGTCTGTAATATTGCCTGTGGATGCGAATGTCATGGCCGAGGAAGTTGGCAAGTATGTCCATCTCATTCTCTTTCATATTGAGAACTGTAGACATAGTAGCTATGTGCTTTCTAAGTTTGGTTGAGGATAGCATCTCTGGATGCACCGCACCACATTCTTTGGCTACCTGGCGTAGGGAGTCTGATCCCCTGATGTGGGTGTCTGCGCCCGGGCGGGAAAAGAAGTATGGGTTATGGTCAGAGATGGAACAGGCCCTTCTGTTCTCCACCAGCACCTCCATCCAAGCAATCATTTCAGGAGTCAAAAGAACCGGCACTTTCCGACTTCTTTTCCCTTTAATTTCAATGCGTTGAAAATGCTGACACAGCTTTTTCTCAAGTTGGGACAGTCCCAGAGCAATGTCAGAATGGATCCCAGTCTTACTTCTTAAGGTAAAGGCTGTCAGTGGCATCTTTGAAACCTCACCTTCCCTTCTTCGATTGAAAATGATGACCTCACAAAGAGTCAAAACTGCCAGTTTAGACCAATGCTTAGACGTTGGCTCACTTATTAGGGTTTGCACATATTCAGGTCGACATACCTCAATATGTGCATGCATGGCTCTAACGTCCTCAGTCAGAGGGAGCAGGTCCGGAGTGTTCCACTTGGCTTGCCGGAGGGTCTGTAGGGCAGCAGAAGAAACACAGACGTCCCACCTCTTCTCAAAAAGCAGCCGGCTTCGTTGGAGGTTTTTAATAAATAGTTCATCAACACAATGCTCCATTTTTGAGTCACATTCAAGAATATCTGCTAGCTTTCTGAGGCTATGGCCGAGTTTGAGGGCCAAGGATGGAGTCTTGTATTGATTTGTTTCCTCATCATATCCAGCCACAGACCTGACTGCATCAATCACATGGTTAAAGTTGGAAGGAATAAAGAAATCCTTCATTGTTTTCAGTTTCCCTGCGGTTTTTGCTTCGTTAATTAACCTACCGACTTCTCTCATTTTCTGCCTAATGTAATCATGCTTAGTCTTATCATGCCCGTGTTTTAAGTACAGGTGCTCTCCGAGTCTCAGAATCCCCTTTTCTGCTTTGACAACACCCGTGACCTCATCCTGATGCATTGCCCAAATTAAAGACCACAGCTTTTTGCTGATGCCCTCCGGTACAGGCTGGGCTAGGGAGCAGAGGGACTGGACCCTACTTCTACCTGGTTTAGCCTGGGCATCTTTCTGTGAAAGCCGGCACCTGGCCACATGCCTCCACAGCGACTTTCGCTTAAGCAATGCCCCACAGTCTATACAGTGCAAAAACTCACTGGATTTAACTGGGGAATTTGGCTGTTTAGCTGGGACTAAAGTTCCATTGCCGGCCTTTAAAACCTCAAAATTGTGCTCACGGTTTCCACTATTCCTGATCAAATCAAACTGAAGTTTACGTGCTTTAGATTTCACAGGTAGAGCCAATGCTCTGGCTACGTCACTTTCATTTCCATGTTTTCAAATGACGGGACATTTTGTGGCAGGACATTGAACAGTAGAGGCAGAAGTGTCTCTTGCTGTAAACTCTCCCCCCATTTTTCTTCTTTTGCAGCTGCATGATAACAATCTTATTTGCCTTTGGTTCGTCACTTTCCGAGTCTTGAAGAAAAGTGTTTTTGATTTTTCTTTTTCCATACTTTTTTACAGGTTTCTTCTTGACAGTTAAATCGTCAGAATCTGAGTCGACTTCATCAATTAGGGACTCTTGACTAAGCTGCACAAACAACAAATAATTTGTAATAATTCTATATAACAATTTGAAGTCATGACTTGTAGTCAGCACTTACCAGTGGTTTGTAAGCGTGCGCTTCAGTGTGCTGCTCTGTGATTGGCTGCAGCCTAATGAACCACACACTTGCACCTTTTTCTAGCCTGACACCTGATTTCCTCTGTTGTGCTGCTCCATGATTGGCTCCAGCCTCTGTTGTGCTGCTCCATGATTGGCTCCAGCCTCTGTTGTGCTGCTCCATGATTGGCTCCAGCCTCTGTTGTGCTGCTCCATGATTGGCTCCAGCCTGCTGGACTGAAATTGCCCCCAGTGTGCCCCTCCTTGATATCCCGCAACCCACCACCAGGGTTCCGACACATAACACACTTTTTTCAGGAAAGTAAACCTCCAGGGGTCCTTTCCATATTTTTACAGAGACTGCATAAGGACCGTTAGAAAAGCATTACCCATTGATTATTAAGCTTGGACCAGTGGGGTCCGGTGTTCGGGCCCCACCACGTAAAACCAGTCCCCATGACGTGAGTGGAATCTCAGGTTATGGAACCCACCAGGAGTTGAAAACAAGTGCACACACTCACACACATACAGACATACACACACACATACACTCACACACACACACACACACACACATACACACGCACACACAGTTACACACACACACACACATACACACGCATACACACACAGTCACACACACGCACACAGACACACAGAGACACACAGAGACACACAGAGAGACACACACACACAGACACAGAGACACACACAGAGACGCATACACAGTTTGTGTCTCTATGTGTGTGTGTGAGGTCCATAATCTGAGTTTCTCAGATTAACACTGATCAGAGTGAAATAGGTTTAAAGAAAAGAAAAGTCGTCCTTCACCATCTGTGAAGTGATGCATCAGAGTGAGTGAGCAGGAGAGACCAGAGCGAGACCAGAGCGAGACCAGAGCGAGACCAGAGCGAGACCAGAGCGAGACCAGAGAGAGACCAGAGCGAGACCAGAGCGAGACCAGAGAGAGACCAGAGAGACCAGAGCGAGACCAGAGCGAGACCAGAGCGAGACCAGAGCGAGACCAGAGAGAGACCAGAGAGAGACCAGAGCGAGACCAGAGCGAGACCAGAGAGAGACCAGAGCGAGACCAGAGCGAGACCAGAGAGAGACCAGAGAGACCAGAGAGAGACCAGAGCGAGACCAGAGCGAGACCAGAGCGAGACCAGAGAGAGACCAGAGAGAGACCAGAGCGAGACCAGAGCGAGACCAGAGAGAGAGAGACCAGAGCGAGACCAGAGAGAGACCAGAGCGAGACCAGAGAGAGAGACCAGAGCGAGACCAGAGAGAGAGACCAGAGCGAGACCAGAGAGAGAGACCAGAGCGAGACCAGAGAGAGAGACCAGAGAGAGACCAGAGAGAGACCAGAGAGAGACCAGAGAGAGAGACCAGAGAGAGACCAGAGAGAGACCAGAGAGAGAGACCAGAGAGAGAGACCAGAGAGAGACCAGAGAGAGAGACCAGAGAGAGACCAGAGAGAGACCAGAGAGAGACCAGAGAGAGACCAGAGAGAGAGACCAGAGAGAGACCAGAGAGAGACCAGAGAGAGACCAGAGAGAGACCAGAGAGAGACCAGAGAGAGAGACCAGAGAGAGAGACCAGAGAGAGACCAGAGAGAGACCAGAGAGAGAGACCAGAGAGAGAGACCAGAGAGAGACCAGAGAGAGACCAGAGAGAGACCAGAGAGAGACCAGAGAGAGAGACCAGAGAGAGATATTCTAACGTCCTTGTTTATCCGAGAGTAAAGATTCTCACGTAGCCAAAGCCACCTCCATCATGAACAACACCTCCCACTGCACAGGACTGTAGAGGAGCTGAGGAGCTCCTTCAGTGGAAGAAGGAGCAGGGCCTTTATCCCCACTGCTGTCAGACTGTACAATAAGTAAGGGATAACGTATCTTACACAGGTCATCTGAAAATAAGCACCTTCAGGCGAAGCGGACCCCGACTCCTGCGTAATATACGTTATCCCGCTTATTATACGGCTTTATACCAACAGAACACAACATAAACCTCAGTCACTTTTAGGAATGCCCAAAGGTTTATTTAAAATAAGAAAGAAAATAAATAGTTCCCAAAGGCTTTCCCGTGGCTATGCTAGCACCATTAGGCTAACAACTTCCAAACTAGAACTCTCTGGAACTGTATGAAAACTGAACACAGAATCCTGAACATCAGCGGTGAGTGACCCAAACATAAACTTAACCTAAATCCATAATTCCATCCTCTGCAAATGTTCCTAAAATGTGCCGTATCTACTTCTGGGTTTTTCACCATCGCCTTTTCTCGTATTACATCAGTGTTTTTGTCATGAAAACATAAACGGAACATTCTGAAAACTTCCTTGTATTAAGACTGTATATATATAATGTATTCTCCAGAACTACTGTCGGAGTTATCCACGCATCTGAGAGACAAGCAGAGAGTGCGTTGCCAAAGGGCAGTGGTCATTATTGTTTTGAAATGTCCGTTATAGAAAATAATGACCGGCAGAACGTTTGAAATGACATTCACATGAATGGTTCTCCTGCTGCTGTGAGGAGCGTGAAGTCACTTTAAATGATCACGGTGTGAAACCTGCACTAATACTGACACTTGTCACTGTGTTGTACATCATCTGTCAAAGAGAGGCACAGCAGGGCAGGGCCGGGCTAGTTCTGTGATGGGAGACCACTGAGAGCTACAGGCTGTGTGTGTGTGTGTCTCTGTGTTACTGTGTGTGCATCTGTGTGTGTGTGTCTCTCTGTGTGTGTCTGTGTGTTTGTCTCTGTGTGTGTCTGTGTGTTTGTCTCTGTGTGTGTGTCTCTCTGTGTGTGTGTCTCTGTGTCTCTGGGTCTCTCTGTGTGTGTCTGGGTCTCTGTGTCTCTGTGTGTCTGTCTCTGTCTCTCTGGGTCTGTGTGTGTCTCTCTCCATGTCTCTGTGTGTGTCTCTCTGTGTGTGTGTGTGTGTGTGTGTGTGTGTGTGTGTGTCTCTCCATGTCTCTGTGTGTGTGTGTGTGTGTCTCTCTCCATGTCTCTGTATGTGTGTGTGTGTCTCTCTCCATGTCTCTGTGTGTCTCTCTGTGTGTGTGTGTGTGTGTGTCTCTCTCCATGTCTCTGTGTGTGTCTCTGTGTGTGTGTGTGTGTGTGTGTCAGAACAGTTACCAGGCAGACGTCAGTTGGAACATCATGTCCTTCACTTTCTCGCTTCATTGTCTTGAATTTGATGTGAAAAACATTCTCAAATTAGATTTTTCTTAAGAGAAAAGACGCTCAGAGCGAAAACCAAACCAGGCGTTTCCATGGAGACGGCATTCCAGCTCAGCACCAATCAGCCATGATTGCAATTCACTGTTGTTTAGAAATATCAGGTGATAGTGAGGGTGAGGGAGCAGGAGGGGGGGGTGAGGGAGCAGGAGGGGGGGGTGAGGGAGCAGGAGGGGGGGGTGAGGGAGCAGGAGGGGGGGGTGAGGGAGCAGGAGGGGGGGTGAGGGAGCAGGAGGGGGGGTGAGGGAGCAGGAGGGGGGGGTGAGGGAGCAGGAGGGGGGGGTGAGGGAGCAGGAGGGGGGGGTGAGGGAGCAGGAGGGGGGGGTGAGGGAGCAGGAGGGGGGGTGAGGGAGCAGGAGGGGGGGGGTGAGGGGAGCAGGAGGGGGGGGTGAGGGGCAGGAGGGGTGAGGGAGGGGGGGGGGTGAGGGAGGGAGGGGGGGTGAGGGAGCAGGAGGGGGGGGTGAGGGAGCAGGAGGGGGGGGTGAGGGAGCAGGAGGGGGGGGGGGGGAGGGAGGAGGGGGGGGTGAGGGAGCAGGAGGGGGGGTGAGGGAGCAGGAGGGGGGGGTGAGGGAGCAGGAGGGGGGGTGAGGAGGGAGCAGGAGGGGGGGGTGAGGGAGCAGGAGGGGGGGGTGAGGGAGCAGGAGGGGGGGGGTGAGGGAGCAGGAGGGGGGGGTGAGGGAGCAGGAGGGGGGGGGGGGGTGAGGGAGCAGGAGGGAGGGGTGAGGGAGCAGGAGGGGGCGGGTGAGGGAGCAGGAGGGGGGGGTGAGGGAGCAGGAGGGAGGGGGTGAGGGAGCAGGAGGGGGGGGGGGGTGAGGGAGCAGGAGGGAGGGGTGAGGGAGCAGGAGGGGGCGGGTGAGGGAGCAGGAGGGGGGGGTGAGGGAGCAGGAGGGAGGGGTGAGGGAGCAGGAGGGGGGGGGTGAGGGAGCAGGAGGGGGGGGTGAGGGAGCAGGAGGGGGCGGGTGAGGGAGCAGGAGGGGGGAGTGAGGGAGCAGGAAGGGGGGGTGAGGGAGCAGGAAGGGGGGGTGAGGGAGCAGGAGGGAGGGAGGGAGGGGGGGGGAGTAACCGAGCGCCCTGTTCCACCGCACAAATGAACCTCTCAGAGTGAGTTCATAAAGAAACTAAACTGGTCTGAGGTGAAGAACCATCAGCAGCAGAACCATCAGCAGCAGAACTATCAGCAGCAGAACCATCAGCAGCAGAACCATCAGCAGCAGGACCATCAGCAGCAGAACCATCAGCAGCAGAACCATCAGCAGCAGAACCATCAGCAGCAGGACCATCAGCAGCAGAACCATCAGCAGCAGAACCATCAGCAGCAGGACCATCAGCAGCAGAACTATCAGCAGCAGAACCATCAGCAGCAGAACCATCAGCAGCAGGACCATCAGCAGCAGAACCATCAGCAGCAGAACCATCAGCAGCAGAACCATCAGCAGCAGGACCATCAGCAGCAGAACCATCAGCAGCAGAACCATCAGCAGCAGGACCATCAGCAGCAGAACCATCAGCAGCAGGACCATCAGCAGCAGAACCATCAGCAGCAGAACCATCAGCAGCAGAACCATCAGCCGCAGAACCATCAGCAGCAGAACCATCAGCCGCAGAACCATCAGCAGCAGAACCATCAGCAGCAGAACCATCAGCAGCAGAACCATCAGCAGCAGGACCATCAGCAGCAGAACCATCAGCAGCAGAACCATCAGCAGCAGGACCATCAGCAGCAGAACCATCAGCAGCAGGACCATCAGCAGCAGAACCATCAGCAGCAGAACCATCAGCAGCAGAACCATCAGCCGCAGAACCATCAGCAGCAGAACCATCAGCCGCAGAACCATCAGCAGCAGAACCATCAGCAGCAGAACCATCAGCAGCAGAACCATCAGCAGCAGAACCATCAGCAGCAGAACCATCAGCAGCAGAACCATCAGCAGCAGAACCATCAGCAGTAGAACCAGCAGCAGCAGAACCATCAGCGTACAGAGGACAGGCCAAAGTGTGGCCTGGGGGCCGCATCAGGCCTCCTCCTCATGTCCATGTGGTCCCTGGACACTTCCCAGTTAAATTATTATTATAGTTATTTTAATGAATCAAGAGTCAACACTTAATGAATGTGTTATTGTGTGTCTGTGTGTGTGTGTGTGTGTGTGTGTGTGTGTGTGTCTCTGTGTGTGTGTGTGTGTGTCTGTGTGTGTGGTGCTAACAGCAGGTGTGTGTGTGTGTGTGTGGTTGTAACAGCAGGTGTGTGTGTGTGTAGTGCTAACACCAGGTGTGTGTGTGTGTGTCTGTGTGTGTGTGTGTGTGTGTGTAGTGCTAACAGCAGGTGTGTGTGTGTGTGGTTGTAACACCAGGTGTGTGTGTGTGTGGTTGTAACAGCAGGTGTGTGTGTGTGTGCAGAGCTGGAGATGCAGCAGGTGCGGCTGCAGCAGCAGGATGTGGACGATGGTTGGACGTCTCCAAACTTCTGTGGCCCCGACTCTGTCCTGGACTGTATCTCTGTCCCAGAGAGAGACCTACAGGACCTGCACCGCAACGGTAAGGTCTACTCTGGTCTCACTCTGGTCTCACTCTGGTCTCACTCTGGTCTCACTCTGGTCTCTCTCTGGTCTCACTCTGGTCTCACTCTGGTCTCTCTCTGGTCTCTCTCTGGTCTCACTCTGGTCTCTCTCTGGTCTCTCTCTGGTCTCTCTCTGGTCTCACTCTGGTCTCTCTCTGGTCTCTCTCTGGTCTCTCTCTGGTCTCACTCTGGTCTCTCTCTGGTCTCTCTCTGGTCTCTCTCTGGTCGCTCTCTTGGTGTGAAGACTTCGGGGTGAAGACCTCAGTGTTAAGAACTCGGTGTGAAGACCTCAGTGTGAAGACCTCAGTGTGAAGACCTCAGTGTGAAGACCTCAGTGTGAAGACCTCAGTGTGAAGACCTCAGTGTGATGACCTCGGTGTGAAGGCCTCGGTGTGAAGGCCTTGGTGTGAAGCCCTCGGTGTGAAGGCCTCGGTGTGAAGACCTCAAGGTGAAGGCCTTGGCGTGAAGACCTCGGTGTGAAGGCCTTGGTGTGAAGACCTTGGTGTGAAGGCCTCGGTGTGAAGACCTTGATGTGAAGGGACCTTGGTGTGAAGACCTTGGTGTGAAGACCTTGGTGTGAAGACCTCGGTGTGAAGACCTCGGTGTGAAGACCTTGTTGTTCTGCTGCTGTCTCCTCAATGTGAACCCCTGTTGTTCTTCTGCTGCAGGTTTTCGAAGGCTCACTTTGCTGAACACATGGTATGGCTCTCTGCGCCCGCTCTTCCCTCCAGAGGAAAACATCTCCATGGTTCCCACGGTGACGGACGGCAGCCAGCGGTAAACACTCCAGATGCCCTCCCTCCTCTTTCCACAGCAGCACAGTGTAGTGTGTGAGTCAGACCAGAGGGGGCGCTGTGAGGCTGCAAACAGATTAGGCAGAGAGCCCTCTCTCTCTCTCTCTCCTCTCTCCTCTTTCTGCCATTCTCTCCTCTCTCTTCTCTCCTCTCTCTCTCTCTCCTCTCTCTCTCCTCTCTCTCCCCTCCTCTCTGCTCTCTCTCTTCTCTGCTCTCTCTCCTCTCTCTCCCCTCCTCTCTGCTCTCTCTCCTCTCTCTGCTCTCTCTCCTCTCTCTCTTCTCTCTCTCCTCTCTCCTCTCTCTCCCCTCCTCTCTGCTCTCTCTCCTCTCTCTCCCCTCCTCTCTGCTCTCTCTCCTCTCTCTGCTCTCTCTCCTCTCTCTCTTCTCTCTCTCCTCTCTCCTATCTCTCTTCTCTCTCCTCTCTCTCTCCTCTCTCTCTTCTCTCCCCTCTCCCCTCTCTTCTCTCCCCTCTCCCCTCTCTCCTCTCTCTCTCTCTCCTCTCTCTCTCTCTCTCTCCTCTCTCTGCCCTTCTCTGCTCTCTCTCCTCTCTCTCCCCTCCTCTCTGCTCTCTCTCTTCTCTGCTCTCTCTCCTCTCTCTCCCCTCCTCTCTGCTCTCTCTCTTCTCTGCTCTCTCTCCTCTCTCTGCTCTCTCTCCTCTCTCTCTTCTCTCTCTCCTCTCTCCTCTCTTTCCTCTCTCTCTTCTCTCTCTCCTCTCTACTCTCTCTCTGCTCTCTCTGCTCTCTCCTCTCTCTCTTCTCTCTCCTCTCTCTCTTCTCTCTCTCCTCTCTCCTCTCTCTCCTCTCTCTCTTCTCTCTCTCCTCTCTACTCTCTCTCTTCTCTCTCTCCTCTCTCCTCTCTCTCCTCTCTCTCTTCTCTCTCTCCTCTCTACTCTCTCTCTGCTCTCTCTGCTCTCTCTGCTCTCTCTGCTCTCTCCTCTCTCCTCTCTCTCTTCTCTCTCCTCTCTCTCTTCTCTCTCTCCTCTCTCCTCTCTCTCCCCTCTCTGCTCTCCCCTCTCTACCCTCCGTTGCTGTGTGTGACCACAGCCGCTAGATGGCGCTCCTGTCCCATTTTAAACTGATCCAGGGCCTCAGCTGTAGCAACATACTCTTCAGCAACAACATTATGTCTGAAAATAAACCATAAAATACATTCTGAACAGAGTTTGCATGTTCTCCCTGCGTATGCGAAGGTGCTCTGGTTTCTCCTACCACTAAAAATATGTACAATAGATAAAATCCTGCAGCTCTTGTCCTGAAGAGACTCATCCCTGTTCCCACGGCGACCACTGCTCCCGAGGCCCTTGATGCAGCTCGGGTCAAATGCAGAAGACCCGCTCTCCACAGGACAATAACAGTCCCTTCCATTGGCTCTGACGGCTCTGCACCCGCTCCCAGCGGCTCCCATCGGCTCCCATCGGCTCCCATCGGCTCCCATCAGCTCCCATCAGCTATATGGGATATATATACTGTACATATAGAGTTATATACTGTATATAGAGTTATATACTGTATATAGAGTTATATACTGTATATATAGAGTTATATACTGTACATATAGAGTTATATACTGTATATATAGAGTTATATACTGTACATATAGAGTTATATACTGTATATAGAGTTATATACTGTATATATAGAGTTATATACTGTACATATAGAGTTATATACTGTATATATAGAGTTATATACTGTACATATAGAGTTATATACTGTATATAGAGTTATATACTGTATATAGAGTTATATACTGTATATATAGAGTTATATACTGTACATATAGAGTTATATACTGTATATAGAGTTATATACTGTATATAGAGTTATATACTGTATATATAGAGTTATATACTGTACATATAGAGTTATATACTGTATATAGAGTTATATACTGTATATAGAGTTATATACTGTATATATAGAGTTATATACTGTACATATAGAGTTATATACTGTACATATAGAGTTATATACTGTATATATAGAGTTATATACTGTACATATAGAGTTATATACTGTATATATAGAGTTATATACTGTATATATAGAGTTATATACTGTACATATAGAGTTATATACTGTACATATAGAGTTATATACTGTATATATAGAGTTATATACTGTATATATAGAGTTATATACTGTACATATAGAGTTATATACTGTACATATAGAGTTATATACAGTACTGTATATATAGTTATATACTGTACATATAGAGCAGGAGTTATATACTGTACATATAGGACAGAGTTATATACTGTATATATAGATCTTCTCTGTCTCAGAGTTTCCTGCATTTATTAAAAGGATTTAAACAAAACATTTGGACTTTTGGGTTAGAGGGAACTCAGAGTGACCAGGAGGCCCGTGCCAGACCTTTTGTACATGTTAGTAGTGGTAGGGGAAACCGGAGCACCCGGAGGAAACCTACACGGGGAGAACATGCAAACTCCACACAGAAAGACCCTGTATCCACTCAGCTACGGTGCCGCCCCAGAGACTCAAGACTGTGTCTGTACCATGTGTCTGTACCGTGTGTCTGTACCGTGTGTCTGTACATGTGTCTGTACCGTGTGTCTGTACATGTGTCTGTGCCGTGTGTCTGTACCGTGTGTCTGTACATGTGTCTGTGCCGTGTGTCTGTACCGTGTGTCTGTACATGTGTCTGTACATGTGTCTGTACCGTGTGTCTGTACCGTGTGTCTGTGCCGTGTGTCTGTACATGTGTCTGTACCATGTGTCTGTACATGTGTCTGTGCCGTGTGTCTGTACATGTATCTGTACCATGTGTCTGTACATGTGTCTGTACCGTGTGTCTGTATATGTATCTATACCATGTGTCTGTACATGTGCCTGTACCGTGTGTCTGTACCGTGTGTCTGTGCCGTGTGTCTGTACATGTGTCTGTGCCGTGTGTCTGTACCGTGTGTCTGTACATGTGTCTGTACCGTGTGTCTGTGCCGTGTGTCTGTACCATGTGTCTGTACCGTGTGTCTGTACATGTGTCTGTGCATGTGTCTGTGCCGTGTGTCTGTACATGTGTCTGTACATGTGTCTGTACCTTGTGTCTGTACATGTGTCTGTACATGTGTCTGTACCGTGTGTCTGTACCGTGTGTCTGTACCGTGTGTCTGTACATGTGGCTGTATATGTGTCTGTACCATGTGTCTGTACCGTGTGTCTGTGCCGTGTGTCTGTACATGTGTCTGTACCATGTGTCTGTACATGTGTCTGTGCCGTGTGTCTGTACATGTATCTGTACCATGTGTCTGTACATGTGTCTGTACCGTGTGTCTGTATATGTATCTATACCATGTGTCTGTACATGTGCCTGTACCGTGTGTCTGTACCGTGTGTCTGTGCCGTGTGTCTGTACATGTGTCTGTGCCGTGTGTCTGTACATGTGTCTGTACATGTGTCTGTGCCGTGTGTCTGTACCGTGTGTCTGTACATGTGTCTGTACCGTGTGTCTGTACATGTGTCTGTACATGTGTCTGTACCGTGTGTCTGTACATGTGTCTGTGCCGTGTGTCTGTACCGTGTGTCTCTACCATGTGTCTGTACATGTGTCTGTACCATGTGTCTGTACATGTGTCTGTGCTGTGTGTCTGTACATGTGTCTGTACCATGTGTCTGTACATGTGTCTGTACCGTGTGTCTGTACATGTGTCTGTACATGTGTCTGTACCGTGTGTCTGTACATGTGTCTGTACGTGTGTCTGTACCGTGTGTCTGTACATGTGTCTGTACCGTGTGTCTGTACATGTGTCTGTGCTGTGTGTCTGTACATGTGTCTGTACATGTGTCTGTGCCGTGTGTCTGTACCATGTGTCTGTACCATGTGTCTGTACATGTGTCTGTGCTGTGTGTCTGTACATGTGTCTGTACCATGTGTCTGTACATGTGTCTGTACAGTGTGTCTGTACCGTGTGTCTGTGCCGTTTGTCTGTACCGTGTGTCTGTGCATGTGTCTGTGCCGTGTGTCTGTACCGTGTGTCTGTACCGTGTGTCTGTGCATGTGTATGTACATGTGTCTGTGCCGTGTGTCTGTACCGTGTGTCTGTACCGTGTGTCTGTGCTGTGTGTCTGTACCGTGTGTCTGTGCATGTGTCTGTACATGTGTCTGTACCGTGTGTCTGTACCGTGTGTCTGTACATGTGTCTGTACATGTGTCTGTACATGTGTCTGTGCCGTGTGTCTGTACATGTGTCTGTACCGGGTGTCTGTACCGTGTGTCTGTTCCGTGTGTCTGTACCATGTGTCTGTACATGTGTCTGTGCTGTGTGTCTGTACATGTGTCTGTACCATGTGTCTGTACATGTGTCTGTACCGTGTGTCTGTACATGTGTCTGTACATGTGTCTGTACCGTGTGTCTGTACATGTGTCTGTACGTGTGTCTGTACCGTGTGTCTGTACATGTGTCTGTACCGTGTGTCTGTACATGTGTCTGTGCTGTGTGTCTGTACATGTGTCTGTACATGTGTCTGTGCCGTGTGTCTGTACCATGTGTCTGTACCATGTGTCTCAACCATGTGTCTGTGCCGTGTGTCTGTACCGTGTGTCTGTACCGTGTGTCTGTACATGTGTCTGTACATGTGTCTGTACCGTGTGTCTGTACCGTGTGTCTGTACCGTGTGTCTGTACATGTGTCTGTACCATGTGTCTGTACATGTGTCTGTACCGTGTGTCTGTACCGTGTGTCTGTACATGTGTCTATACATGTGTCTGTGCCGTGTGTCTGTACATGTGTCTGTACATGTGTCTGTACATGTGTCTGTGCCGTGTGTCTGTACTGTGTGTCTGTACCATGTGTCTGTACATGTGTCTGTACCATGTGTCTGTACATGTGTCTGTGCTGTGTGTCTGTACATGTGTCTGTACCATGTGTCTGTACCGTGTGTCTGTACATGTGTCTGTACATGTGTCTGTACCGTGTGTCTGTACATGTGTCTGTGCCGTGTGTCTGTACCGTGTGTCTGTACCATGTGTCTGTACATGTGTCTGTACCATGTGTCTGTACATGTGTCTGTGCTGTGTGTCTGTACATGTGTCTGTACATGTGTCTGTGCCGTGTGTCTGTACCGTGTGTCTGTACCATGTGTCTGTACATGTGTCTGTACCATGTGTCTGTACATGTGTCTGTACATGTGTCTGTGCTGTGTGTCTGTACATGTGTCTGTACATGTGTCTGTACATGTGTCTGTACCATGTGTCTGTACCGTGTGTCTGTGCTGTGTGTCTGTACATGTGTCTGTACCATGTGTCTGTACATGTGTCTGTGCTGTGTGTCTGTACATGTGTCTGTACATGTGTCTGTACCGTGTGTCTGTACCATGTGTCTGTACATGTGTCTGTACCATGTGTCTGTACATGTGTCTGTGCTGTGTGTCTGTACATGTGTCTGTACATGTGTCTGTGCCGTGTGTCTGTACCGTGTGTCTGTACCATGTGTCTGTACATGTGTCTGTACCATGTGTCTGTACATGTGTCTGTGCTGTGTGTCTGTACATGTGTCTGTACATGTGTCTGTACCATGTGTCTGTACCATGTGTCTGTGCTGTGTGTCTGTACATGTGTCTGTACATGTGTCTGTACCATGTGTCTGTACCATGTGTCTGTGCTGTGTGTCTGTACATGTGTCTGTACATGTGTCTGTACCATGTGTCTGTACCATGTGTCTGTGCAGGTTCCTGGGCACCGTCCTGGGCTCCTCTGTCATCTCCACCACGGTCCTGGGAGACGAGCAGCCAATCAACACCGCTGTGCGCTTCCAGCTGCACCACAGGACACAGGTTAGAGCTCAGAGTGAGACCTCATCCTTCTGTTTCCACCTGCTCAGAGTGAGACCTCATCCTTATGTTTCCACCTCAGAGTGAGACCTCATCCTTTATGTTTCCACCTGCTCAGAGTGAGACCTCATCCTTCTGTTTCCACCTCAGAGTGAGACCTCATCCTTCTGTTTCCACCTGCTCAGAGTGAGACCTCATCCTTCTGTTTCCACCTGCTTAGAGTGAGACCTCATCCTTCTGTTTCCACCTGCTCAGAGTGAGACCTCATCCTTCTGTTTCCACCTCAGAGTGAGACCTCATCCTTCTGTTTCCACCTGCTCAGAGTGAGACCTCATCCTTCTGTTTCCACCTGCTTAGAGTGAGACCTCATCCTTCTGTTTCCACCTGCTCAGAGTGAGACCTCATCCTTCTGTTTCCACCTGCTCAGAGTGAGACCTCATCCTTCTGTTTCCACCTCAGAGTGAGACCTCATCCTTCTGTTTCCACCTCAGAGTGAGACCTCATCCTTCTGTTTCCACCTCAGAGTGAGACCTCATCCTTCTGTTTCCACCTCAGAGTGAGACCTCATCCTTCTGTTTCCACCTGCTCAGAGTGAGACCTCATCCTTTATGTTTCCACCTGCTCAGAGTGAGACCTCATCCTTCTGTTTCCACCTCAGAGTGAGACCTCATCCTTCTGTTTCCACCTGCTCAGAGTGAGACCTCATCCTTCTGTTTCCACCTCAGAGTGAGACCTCATCCTTCTGTTTCCACCTCAGAGTGAGACCTCATCCTTCTGTTTCCACCTCAGAGTGAGACCTCATCCTTCTGTTTCCACCTCAGAGTGAGACCTCATCCTTCTGTTTCCACCTCAGAGTGAGACCTCATCCTTCTGTTTCCACCTCAGAGTGAGACCTCATCCTTCTGTTTCCACCTCAGAGTGAGACCTCATCCTTCTGTTTCCACCTCAGAGATGAGACCTCATCCTTCTGTTTCCACCTGCTCAGAGTGAGACCTCATCCTTTATGTTTCCACCTGCTCAGAGTGAGACCTCATCCTTCTGTTTCCACCTCAGAGTGAGACCTCATCCTTCTGTTTCCTCAGGGATCTGCGGGGACTGTGTACGATCCTGTCTGTGCTTTCTGGGACTTCAGTCTTATGTAAGTCCATGTGCTCAGAGTTTTCTACAAAGATTGTTATTCAGCTTTGTTCTCTTTGTGTCTGTGCCGGAGTTAAACTGAGGAAATACTTTAGTCTATTGTGTCGCCCAGGTGCAGAGGAGAGAGAGGCCTGAGCAGTGTCTCACGTTTATGTTTAATCAATGATCCATGAGTTCAAGGTGAAAACATGGATCAGGTGTTATGAACTTACATGTGTGTAGTAGCAGGAGTAGTAGTAGTAGTAGTAATAGTAGTAGTAGTTGTTGTTGCAGTAACAACAACAGCAGTGGCAGTAGTAGAAGTAGAAGTAGGAGTAGTAGTAGTAGTAGTAGCTTTGTGAACCCCTTAGAGTCTGAACAGAGGGAGACAGACGATTACATCACAGATACACAGTATATTTCAGGAAGAGTCTGGGACCAGGAATCTGAAAAGTTCTTTCCTGGTTTAAATTATAATGGTATAGTATCTTGTGTCCCTCTGTGGTGTCTCCAGGCCGGAGTCTGGGGGCTGGTGGAACACCAAAGGCTGTGAGGTGGTCTCCAAACACTACAGCTCCACGGTCTGCTTCTGTAACCACACCACCAACTTCGCTCTGCTGCTGCAGGTCTACGAAGTACAGGTACCTGTGCTCTGTAGTCCCTTTGCTCCAGTGTGTGTGAGAGAGTCATGGAAGTCTGTCGGTGTCCAACACAGCTCTGCAGAAAACCAATGCAATACTGATAATCCTTTTAGGACAATAAAATGTGTCTTCTTGGTCAGATCTGACATGTCTGGTCTGTCGGAGCAGGAGGCCACTGTCCCGAAATGTTGATAGATGTGTAGAAATGTCCTCCTGCATCAGCACTACCACCCCCATGGGGGTATTCACACATTGAACTGTTGGTTGTTGGTTGGAGTCCAGTTGGTAAATCTCATCAGTAGGATTCTTTGGCTGCTGTTTGGTTGTGACACTGTAAAAAGCAGAAGCTCTTTCTCCTGGATACAACTCTAACACTGAACATTGTAAAGCGCTTTTGGGTCTGGCCTTGGTCTGTAAAATGTGCTATATAAATAAACATTACTTACTTACTTACTACTATACACATTATCTATGCTCTGTGTTTAATTTCTCTATTTTGACGATTGTTGTCGGCACAGAATGTAAGGCTGGGTCTACATAAGTGTCCTCACAGGGCAGATCCTCACAGGACAGGTCCTCACAGGGCAGGTCCTCACAGGGCAGGTCCTCACAGGGCAGGTCCTCCCAGGGCAGGTCCTCACAGGGCAGGTCCTCCCAGGGCAGGTCCTCCCAGGGCAGATCCTCACAGGGCAGGTCCTCACAGGGCAGGTCCTCACAGGGCAGGTCATCACAGGGCAAATCCTCACAGGGCAGGTCCTCACAGGGCAGGAACTCACAGGGCAGGTCCTCACAGGGCAGGTCCTCACAGGGCAGGTCCTCACAGGGCAGATCCTCACAGGGCAGGTCATCACAGGGCAAATCCTCACAGGGCAGGTCCTCACAGGGCAGGAACTCACAGGGCAGGTCCTCACAAGGCAGGTCCCCAAAAGGAAGATCTTCAAACGCTGTAGGTTTAATAAATCCAACCAAACAGAAGCAGAGGAGACTTTTAAATGTTTAAGTTTCTTAATCTTACTGAGTGTGGTCAGCTCCTGCAGTTGGAATGCACTGTTTACTGACGTCATGGCTTCACCTGTTTGCTGATTGGCTGATTGTACTTCATGGTTTACGACTGTGTTTCTGCGATACCAGAGTGGTATGAAACAGAGTGATACGAAACTGAGCAGAGGCACTGGGTCGTACCTGCCCCGTACCTCATCAGGGCAGTCAGAGAGGTGCAGCTGAATCATAACAAATTAAATATTCATATTTAGTATATTATTATGTCCATGTCTGTCTCCCTTCCTGCACAGGGGGAGGGGCTAAGTGATATTAGACGGTTTTAGGCTCACAGTGGATTCAACTTTATTCAAAATATTATGTTATGTAATATTATCTGCAGCCACTCAGCACTCTCGCCTCTCAGCAAGAAGGTCCTGGGTTCGAATCCCGGTCGGACCAGGGCCTTTCTGAGTGGAGTTTGCATGTTCTCCCCGTGTCTGCGTAGGTTTCCTCCGGGTACTCCGGTTTCCCCTACCACTAAAAATATGTCCAATAGTTCTGGCATGTGGCTCCTGTACTGGCCCCGCTCCCATCTCTGTGTGGAGTGAGAGACAAATGCGCAAAATTAACAATTGTAAACCGCTTTGAGACTCAGATCTGCAGTGAAAAGGCGGTATATAAATAAAAACTTACTTACTAACTTACTTACTATGTTACTAGATTCATCTTGTCTTCTTCGTAGAAATAAGATTAACAGTAAATGTAAAATAAAAGGTAATAACATCACTAACCTACTATCGAGGAACCAAATACTTAAATTCAATGTCTTTTGCACCGAGGCGTCAGACTAAACTAAACCAGAGCCAGGGACAGCCCCACCCTCTGTGAGGACACGACTAGTATGGCCTTTGTAATCCTGGTGTACTACAGTGTCCTCTCTGCACACACACACACGTACGCAGACACACACACACGTACGCAGACTCATACACACGTACGCAGACACACACACACACACACACACACACACACACACACACACACACACACCGTACGCAGACAAACACTCTCTCACACACACACACACACGTACACAGACACACACACACACACGTACCCAGACACACACTCTCACACACACACACCCGCATAGTTCCTCTCTCTTTATCCAGCTCTCTCTGTTTGCTGATGTCTTTCTTTTCAGCACACATTTCTATTTATGCCCTTGTGTCTGTGTGTGTGCGTCTGTGTGCGTCTGTGTATGTGTGTGTGTCTGTGTGTGTGTGTGCAGTGGAGCCCAGAGAATCAGAGGGCCCTGGAGGTGCTGACGTTTATCGGCTGTGGAGTGTCTTTGTGCGGCCTCCTCTTCACCTTGGTGCTCTTCCTCGCCGTGGGGTGAGTGTGGCGCCGTCTTCACCTCGTGCTCTCCCTCGCCATGGGGTGAGTGTGGCGCCATCTTCACCTCGTGCTCTCCCTCGCCATGGGGTGAGTGTGGCGCCATCTTCACCTCGTGCTCTCCCTCGCCATGGGGTGAGATGGCCGCGGCGCCTGGAGCACTCCGCAAAGCGCCAGGGGTGAAACAGCATTCAGAAGTGCAGTGCTCGCTCAATAACAGACACACTCAGGCTCCGGGCGCCGAGGCTGGATCTGCTTTACTCTCAGTTATTATAATATCTCCACAACACACACTTTCACTGCAATTCAAACTATATCAGCTTTACTAAGTTGTGGATTCAGCAACAGCAGATCTGAGAATCAAACACAGGAAATGCAATGACAAACACAAAAAGACATTGGTCCATAGGGAGCGGGACCACTGTCCAAAAATCTGAATAAATGCACAGAACTGCCCCAGATCAGTCACAGTAAACTCAGATCCAATGGTTTCAATCTGCAAAAGGAGTTAGCCCCTCCCACCTGTTAACGTAGTCAGTGGAGCAGATCCAGACCTTAGTGCCAAATGAAATGAGTACGATGGTGTGGTAAGGCCAGGCTAGGAGCACACAACACGTCACTCATTTCCTACAGTGAGTCCAGGTTTAGCCCGAAGATTTGAGGGAATGGGTAGAGTCTGGTGTGCTCCTGTTTGGGCCCTTTGAGGACCGGTTTGAGACAGACCCTCCTGCACCAGAGCGGAACCACTTAGAGTAGAGTAGGGTAGGGTAGGGTAGGGTAGGGTAGGGTAGGGTAGGGTAGGGTAGAGTAGGGTAGGGTAGGGTAGGGTAGGGTAGGGTAGGGTAGGGTAGGGTAGGGTAGAGTAGAATAGGGTAGGGTAGAGTAGAGTAGAGTAGAGTAGAGTAGAGTAGGGTAGGGTAGGGTAGAGTAGAATAGGGTAGGGTAGGGTAGGGTAGAGTAGAATAGGGTAGTGTAGGGTAGTGTAGAGTAGAGTAGGGTAGGGTAGGGTAGGGTAGGGTAGAGTAGAGTAGAGTAGAGTAGAGTAGAGTAGAGTAGGGTGGGGTAGAGTAGGGTAGGGTAGGGTAGGGTAGGGTAGAGTAGGGTAGGGTAGGGTAGGGTAGGGTAGAGTAGAATAGGGTAGGGTAGGGTAGAGTAGAGTAGAGTAGAGTAGGGTAGGGTAGGGTAGGGTAGGGTAGAGTAGGGTAGGGTAGGGTAGGGTAGGGTAGAGTAGAATAGGGTAGGGTAGGGTCGGGAAGGGTAGACTAGTCTAGTCTAGTCTAGTCTAGTCTCTGATGTTTGGACCTTGGCAGAGCGACTGAGACACGACTCTGATGGTTCATTATGTCTGTTTTACTGAGTCAGCAATGATCAAGGTAAAGGATAAAACACTGCTAATGACCAGAAGCTACCGTTAGCCACGTAGCATTGTGCTAGCTTCTGCTCTGCCGCTGTGTGCAGGGTCCCCAAGTCCGACAGAACCACCGTCCACAAAAACCTGATCGTGGCCCTGGCCCTGGCACAGATGCTGCTGATGTGCAGCGAGAAGGCTTCAGCCAATGAGGTGATGGCTCCTTCTGGTCCTCGCTCTGTTCCTCTGTAGTCCACACCACCACAGTGTGTCGTAGTACTATGTGGAGCAGCTTCATGGTTTGATTCTCTGCTTGATCCTCGCCTTCTTCTTTGGATTTTGTCTTAATCCCCCCTCCCCTCCATCAGGCCCAACTCCCACCGCTTTGATTCAATTCAATTTATTATTATTATATTTTTTTAATCACTAAACTGTTGATTCTCCAACACAGATCAGAGAATCAAACAGATCAAACTATATATCATTAAAGACACATGGAGTCATTGGCCCATAAGGGACAGAGACCAATGTCCAGGACTGAGGCTGTAGACCCAGGACTGAGGCTGTAGACCCAGGACTGAGGCTGTAGACCCAGGACTAAGGCTGTAGACCCAGGACTGAGGCTGTAGACCCAGGACTAAGGCTGTAGACCCAGGACTGAGGCCGTAGACCCAGGACTGAGGCCGTAGACCCAGGACTGAGGCCGTAGACCCAGGACTGAGGCCGTAGACCCAGGACTGAGGCCGTAGACCCAGGACTGAGGCTGTAGACCCAGGACTGAGGCCGTAGACCCAGGACTGAGGCCGTAGACCCAGGACTGAGGCTGTAGACCCAGGACTGAGGCTGTAGACCCAGGACTGAGGCTGTAGACCCAGGACTGAGGCCGTAGATCCAGGACTGAGGCTGTAGACCCAGGACTGAGGCTGTAGACCCAGGACTGAGGCCGTAGACCCAGGACTGAGGCCGTAGACCCAGGACTGAGGCCGTAGACCCAGGACTGAGGCTGTAGACCCAGGACTGAGGCTGTAGACCCAGGACTGAGGCTGTAGACCCAGGACTGAGGCTGTAGACCCAGGACTGAGGCCGTAGACCCAGGACTGAGGCCGTAGACCCAGGTCTGAGGCTGCAGACCCAGGACTGAGGCCGTAGACCCAGGACTGAGGCCGTAGACCCAGGACTGAGGCCGTAGACCCAGGACTGAGGCCGTAGACCCAGGTCTGAGGCTGTAGACCCACGACTAAGGCTGTAGACCCACGACTGAGGCTGTAGACCCAGGTCTGAGGCTGTAGACCCAGGACTGAGGCAGGTCCCAGTCGGGGAGGAGGATGAGGTCCCATCATCACTTCCCCATCAGGTCCATCTCAGACCCTGTTATTGTAGAGATTTATCAGGTTCTTCCACAATAAGCAAACACTCTTCTCCGGGTTCTGGGAGGAAGCTGCTGTCCTGCTGTGGTTGTGTTGTCCTGTTGTGGTTGTGTTGTCATTTTGTGTAATATTCCAGGTTGTGTGTTTCTTGGTCCCCATATCTCCATCTCTTATATGTACATGGCCTCGTTCTGCTGGTCTCCTGTTGTTGTGGTTGTGTTGCAGGTTGTGGTTGTGTTGCAGGTTGAGGTTGTGTTGCAGATTGTGGTTGTGTTGCAGGTTGTGGTTGTGTTGTCATGTTGTTGTGTTGTGTTGCAGGTTGTGTGTTTCCTGGTCACCGCCCTCCTCCACCTCTTCTACATGGCCTCCTTCTGCTGGATGCTGGTGGAGGGTCTGCTGCTCTGGAGTAAAGTGGTGTCTGTCAACATCAGTGAGGACCGGAGGATGAAGGTCTACTACGTGATTGGCTGGGGTGAGGTCATGTGATTGGCTGTGATTGGCTGGGGTGAGGTCATGTGATTGGCTGTGATTGGCTGGGGTGAGGTCATGTGGTTGGCTGTGATTGGCTGGGGTGAGGTCATGTGGTTGGCTGTGATTGGCTGGGGTGAGGTCATGTGGTTTGCTGTGATTGGCTGGGGTGAGGTCATGTGGTTGGCTGTGATTGGCTGGGGTGAGGTCATGTGGTTGGCTGTGATTGGCTGCGGTGAGGTCATGTGGTTGGCTGTGATTGGCTGGGGTGAGGTCATGTGGTTGGCTGTGATTGGCTGGGGTGAGGTCATGTGAGCTGAACTCTTCGCCACATCCGCCCTCAATGAGTTTTCTGGCTTGGCATTTTGATGGCTCCAACGAACCGTCTCATAATACGTCTTACAGGCCGCTAGAAAACAATCAAAAGAGTGATATGAATAAAAATCAAACGCAAGTCACAGTAACGTCACACAAGGAAGAAACAGTAAAACACTTACACACAATGTCGTCTTTATCAACATGGTGGAAATGTGGACTTATTGTTCACATTGTATTGCATGTATTTAAACAGGTTTTTTTCTGTATATTTACCAAAACCACCCCGTTATTAAAACTAGTTTTTACAGTAAAAAGTACATGTTTACTACGCTTTTTATACATAATCACCTAATTATTAAAACGATCTTTTTCAGCTAAATGTACAGGTTTACTATGCTTTTTATACTTTAATAACAAGTTACCACCTTGTTATTAAACAATCTTTTTCAGTACAGTTTACAAGTTTAATGTTTTGTATGTACTTTGACATTTCCCTGAAAAATATTGCACTTTCAACATTGCTTAACTAAAAGCTGCATTAAATGAGTCATTTCACAAAATAAATGAAAATGAAACTTTACTGTATATTCAGTGACAACACTACAGTGCCAAAAGTCAATACTAAGACCGTTTTAAACAAATGTCAAAATATTTCACTGTAAAACACTAATGTAAAATAAAATATTCTCAAATATGCTTATCTCCATCCAAAAATAATTAAAACAAAAGACTTTTTTGGCTTGTATGATGCAATCTGATCCAAGCCATTACGCAAGCCATTTAGAATTTAAACTAAGTTGATTTTTTATGCAGATAAAAAGGAGGACCCTTGTTGTGTGGCCGAATAATATAAGGGGCACTTGTATCGCGTACAACTCCTAAAGACTTCTCTCCCGCCCACTTCAGTCAATAGAAACTATAGAAATAAAAAAACAGCGTGACTAGCTCAGACTGGGGTCAAGCAGTTATTAATTTCCATTTTTTCCTTTTATTGATTGAAGTGAGCATGAGAGAAGTCTTTGAAGCGTTGTGTGTGGAAGTACTCCTCGTATTATTCCGCCTCACAACATAAGTTATTTTTATTCCGCTTAGAAAATCAATATGTTTAAATTCTGTGTAACTACACTTCACGTCACTGAATTTAAAAATAGAATAAACATGGCAGAGCTCGCTAGCTTCAAATGTCTCAGATGTGACATTACACAAAGAGCAAAAGGTACACATCAGCTGGGCTAACCTAAGGTAAGAACATTTCAGTAAGGAAAAACTTAACTATTCCTTTAACAGAAAATACATGTGGGTTTAAGCTTAATTTAAGAGCTGAAGAACAAATTTGAAACATTGAACGTCACAACAATATAAAACTCCATCGCAGCCCACAAACCTTACTTATTTCAGTCCATATTCAGACATTACACCACTCATGATCTGACAGTTCTTGAATCAAGGTAAGGACTCTGGGGTTCACATTAAGACGTTTGGTTTTGCTTTTCTCCGCTTTGGTTCCCTTCTCTGGGTTGATGGAGAAAAAAACACCTGAAATATATTTAAAAAAAATTACATTTAAAATACAAATGTGCTGCAATACAAACTGCTTAGCTCTGCATCACAGTGGTGCAGAGCTAAGCAGTCAAACACAGGTCATGGGTTAAAGGAATAGGCCCCGTGTTTACATACTGACACATGTTCTTACCTTAGACTGATATGTACCTGTCTGGTCTGTGTCCATGTGCTCTGTCATGCAAACAGAGCACAAATGCAGCCTCTTCCACAGACTGTATAGTAACAAATCAGCTCCCGTTAGAAGCTACCAAACTCTTCCACGTGTTCCCTATTTAAATAAAGTTACATGACGTGTTACACTACCAAGTACAGTAACACAGAAATGTAACATGTTGATTTTCTCAGTGGATAAAAAGGGGAACTATATTGTGAGGCGTAATAATACAAGGAGCACAATGACCGCTACGTCCACGCACTAACTCCCAAGACTTCTCTCACGCTGCTATTGACGGAAGTGAGCGGGAGAGAAGTCTTGGGAGTTAGTGCATGGACGTAGTGCTCCTCGTATTATTACTATACTTGGTAGTGTAACACGTCACGTAACTGTATTTAAATAGGGAACACATGGAGGAGTTTGGGAGCTTCTAACGGGAGCTGATTTGGAACTATACAGTCTGTGGAAGAGGCTGTGTTTGTGCTCAGTTTGCATGACAGAGCATATGTCAGTGTGTAAAAACCGTGGCCTATTCCTTAAAGTCCTAGCTGCTTACATGTTTCCTCCCACATTACAAAATGAACACATGTAGGATTCACTGAATACTTATGGAGGTCCTCTAACTACAGCCCATGTGTCTGAATCAAGTGTTGATCTTGTGGATCAACACTTGTGCTGCATTTTCTCCAGTTTGATTTTACCCAAATGTAATACCTTCTGGGGAAAAAAGTGTTAGGATTTAGCAGACAGAGACGGATCGTGGTGTGCCAAACTCTGGAAGTTTATTTAAGTTTCTCTCAAGTTCCATTAGTTTACTCTGTTTCTTTCCCTCAGACAGAATAAAGGCAGTACACAGTTTATATAGTCATTGTCACGTCACACATCGAAAGACATACGTGTCACAAAGAGACAGTCACATCATAGTCATAACATGGAGTCCTTGTAGAGTCCTTGTACAGTCCTGCACGTAGGCCATATTGCTATCTAATACTAACACCCTCCCCTTTGATCACATAATCACATGTGATCACTCAAATCGATCAATCAATAAAGTGGAAAAAGAAAAAAAAAAAATAATAATTCCAAAAAAAAACTTTAAAAAAATATTAAAAACAAAGAAAATGTATGCATTAAACTCATAATCATCAAATCAATATCAGTGGATTTTATCCTCCATCCTGGGAAAAAAATAAAAAACAAAAATAAAGTAAATAAACAAACAAAAAACAAATCAAAAATAAAAACAAACAAAAATATAAACAAACAAAAACTATTGGACACACAAGAACTCAGCAGATTCAGTCAAAACACAGACAAAAACGAGCTGAGTCTCAAATTTGAAGCTAATTTCACTTTTATTACTCTATACCAGCCATTCCCAAACTCAGTAACACCGAGGCCCCCTTAAAAATCTGACGGGTCTGCGTGGCCCACCAAAATAATAACCAAGAAGACAACATTAAGAATAGGCTCTTCTGGTTATTTTATTTTGGGGAAATAGCCTCTGCTACAAACATTGTAATACAAAAATGATTACAGTGGATTATTCAAGTCAAATAATGAACACAAATATTTTAATATTACAAACAAAACATTATAAATTTAACATTAAATAATTATATTATTTTTTTATTTTTTTTATGACCTCCCGCGGCCCCCCTGCAGTACCCTCGCGGCCCACCAGGGGGCCGCGGACCCCACTTTGGGAGACACTGCTCTATACTTTTATTCTAATGCTAATTGTTTACACTACACTTCACTTATTTCACTGTATTATTTTCACCTTTTTAATCTTAGACTGTGTACTTTACTTTCACTATTCACTATAGTTTAAAACTATTCTAATCTATTCACATAAATCTCTCTGTTCTGTGGTTTACACTCTAATTAAGCAGCTCCAGTCCTGACTAGAACCAGGAAGTACGATGGCAAGGCAAGTTTATTTGTCTAGCACAATTCATACACAAGGCAACTCGAAGTGCTGAGCAAAATAAGAAAGCATTAAAATAAATAATCACAGTACATTAAAAAAGATAAATATAAAATACCTCAGTTGTAGCACAGCTAAAGTGACAGCTCCTCTCTGACAATGTTTAAAACCAGGTTAAAGGGAGAAACAGTAAAACACTTACACACAATGTCGTCTTTATCAACATCGTGGAAATGTGGACTTGCAGATATTGTGTTAAGCAAATAGGAGGTCACCGTCTCATTACGAGGCTTGATTAGTCTGAAAACAAAGTGTACAGTTATGATTGGTATCTATACATATCCATTACCGACACAAAACATGTAGGTAAACCAAATTCAATTTCCATGGATACATTAACAATACTTACATAACCTTTTTGAGAAAATGGATCCTTCAATGAAAAAAGTGTGATAATTCTAAGAGCATAGCTTTTTTTGTTTTCGGGAAGGCATTTGTCTAAGGAAAGAAAAACAGTCATGGTCAAAGGACTTCATGGTTACATAAAAAGGCTAAATTAATAGTTTCTACAAGTACATATTTTCACGGGGACCTAACCAAGAGATAATCTACAGAACATCTACCTCGGTCATTTATAAAAGAGATCAGTACTATTTATCTTACAATGGGGAATCAATAACAGTGCTGAGAGAAACTGAATTGTTACGTGATTATTGTGAAAGGTCTTTCAAGTGATTTTCATTTTATTTTGAGTAAATATCCTTCCACTTGTAAGAAGCAACTTTTGAGTAATAACTGATACAACATACCCATGTGTTTCACTCATGTCACTGACGAGAAGGTCGACAAGTTGTCTTCGAGAGCGGTGACTTAGTGATCTCACAGAATTATAATCTTTAAGGATCTCTCGGTCACCAGGGTTTTCCTGCAGTTCCACCATCTACAAACACGTGGAAAATGTAAAATGACAATCTACAATTGTACCAAAAATCTTAGGATACAAAATGCAGCAGTACCTCTTTTGATGTGTACCTTTCTCCTTTCCCCATCTCCTCTGCTGTACATATGTGCATTACAACACCAAACACAATCATATGTCATTTCTTTTTGTTATTGCTTTATGAACTTACAAAGGAATCGAGGTGCCGGACTCTCTTGGAAAGCTTAGCGCCAGCAGACCCCCTTTTGACCTTAAAGAGCTTGATGAACTGTGTCGTTAGGCAATCCAATGCTTCAACAAAATCATTGCCCAGTTTGGAGCTGGTGATCTGGTTAAATTCTGCCAGGACCTGCAAAAAAAAAAAAAACATAAAACACTTCAAGTTAAATGCATAGATGTAAAAAATGTGTACACACCTGTCTCTCTGTATAAAGTGCTGGCCAGCGCGCTTTGACATTTTCCACAGGTGGGGCAGAAATGACTATTTCTTGTTGTCGGACTGCAACTGTAAGCAAAAAAAAGAATAATCAATATATATAAAACAATATCACATGATTTTTGCTCAAATGTGTTTAAAGGAGGTCTAGATTCACTCAATAACATTATTAAGCAATGGACTTAATAAACAAAACAAAAAAAAATGAACAGTTCAAAAAATGAACATTTGTCAACAACAGTGACAAATGAGATGAAAAAGTACAATAATAAAAGTGAAAGTCTTAGCGCTCAAACAAAGACAGGAACAGTTTTTTCCACAGAACTCTAGTCCACAGTCTCCTGTACATCAGGCTCTGCCATGAGCCCAAACTGCTTTTCCTTCGGTTCTTTCGAAGCAGTCTGCTCTGTGCGCCTCGTCCCTGCTCCTGCAGCAGTTCCATGCTTTACAGAAAGTTATCACACACGGAGCAATCACATATATATGTGATATATATATCACATATATATGTGCAGATCAGAACTACATTGGAGCTTATATTTACACACACACATACATGTATTGTACACACACATACACATACCATAGACTGTATATATTAACTTGAGCGGAAGCCTGCGAGACGCGGCGCGTCACTCGCTGCTCTGACCATGTGAACGAGCCGTCTTTTGATTAAAATGCTTTAACCCGCAGCACAGCAGAATGGGAAGATTAAAAAAGCAGTTCTCTGTGCGCAAAGGTGCCGAAGCTGTTGCGGGTTTTGGTGCTGCTGTCTCGGCTCTGATTCAGTAGAACGCAGAGCTGCACTTATGAAAAGTACGCGGCTCGAAATGGCTGTTATTTCAAAGAACGTGGACTATTTTAAACTACGTGGTTAACCGGTTTCAACCGGTTAATGAGGCTCGGTGGTCGGTCATGAAAATTCATAGTTTTTTACATCCCTAGTCGTTAGGCAATCCAATGCTTCAACGAAATCATTGCCCAGTTTGGAGCTGGTGATCTGGTTAAATTCTGCCAGGACCTGCAAAAAAAAAAAAAAAAACATAACACACTTTAAGTTAAGACACTTCAAGTTAAATGCATAGTTGTAAAAAATGTGTACACACCTGTCTCTCTGTATAAAGTGCTGGCCAGCGCGCTTTGACATTTTCCACAGGTGGGACAGAAATGACAATTTCTTGTTGTCGGACTGCAACACGCTGTAAGCAAAAAAAGAATAATCAATATATATAAAACAATATCACATGATTTTTGCTCAAATGTGTTTAAAGGAGGTCTAGATTCACTCAACAACATTATTAAGCAATGGACTTAATAAAAAAAACAAAAAATGAACAGAAAGACAACAGTGACAAATGAGATGAAAAAGTACAATAATAAAAGTGAAAGTCTTAGCGCTCAAACAAAGACAGGAACAGTTTTTTCCACAGAACTCTAGTCCACAGTCTCCTGTACATCAGGCTCTGCCATGAGCCCAAACTGCTTTTCCTTCGGTTCTTTCGAAGCAGTCTGCTCTGAGCGCCTCGTCCCTGCTCGCCATTTAGACTGAATAAGTACAAATTAGAAATAGATTATAAACGGGTTGACGAACTTCCCGCTCAAGATGGCGATAACGCGTGGCAGCGCTCTCTCATCGACATCTACACATCCACGTCCACATTCCTCACCACTGCGAGCAGAACCGCGAGTGGTACCATTGTGTTTGAACCCGACCCGAGCACAAACACGGTGTCCCTCTGCTCCAGGCGCGTTCGAACACCGGTGCCAGTGCCACGGACATGCAGCAGCCCTATATTTTCTATAAAACTCATGTAAAATGTCTTCTGACTGATGAAAGGGCATACTATGTAAAATATAGTAACGAACAAAATGGCGGTACGTCGGCAGATTACTGATAAGGTTCGCTGAGAGCCTAATAAATACATACATCTTTGACAGTTTGATTAGTTAGCAGCGAAATGTCATGAAAAATATCAATGCAAAGTAAATAAAAGTACCTTATGATGGCTAGAAAACGAGTCCTCCAGACGGCCCCAGTCCACGTTGTGGAATCCCATGGTGCGCATGCGTGTCACAGTATTGCGCGTGACGTAAGCGGAAGTCAGCTACGGCAACAAATCGGGACCAAACTTGGTACACTTTATTAAACATGTAATTCCAGGCCAGTAGACTTTAGTAATTCCAATAATTTGAATTTAGTTCATAATAAATACGCAACCTTTTCAAGAATCTTTGAAAAACTCAGTTATTTGATATACTTTACAGCACATTCAAACATACATTTTATAGTAATCAAACTCATAATGTGAATGTGATTTTTTTGATAACAGTACAATATTTAATTACCTTTTTTGTGAAATCATGTCCCACAGAAGTTAGAAACACGACAACTTTTTTGTCTTTGTCAAGTACTACATGTTTGTCACATTGTATAATAACATTTATTATGAATAATAATAATTTTAAAAAGACAAATGGTGAGCAACAGTTCATTGGACAGTATAAGACACCGTTTTTTATGTTTGTTTCTTAATGTATGTTTGTGTGTTTTATTGTTTGTTAAAACATTTTAAAATAAATTTAAAAACATGTAAAAAATAAAATTAATACAAAGTGCATTTGAGCAAGCAGTTGCCACAAGCCCTGAAAGACAAACCTAATGTTGTACTTAAAACAATTAAGTTTTCTCTAACCAGCCGTCTTGAGTTATCATTTTAATTGAAAGTACTTCATTATATTTACTCAATGGTGTTGAAAAAAGTGAAGAAATTATTTTTTTAAAGTAAATTCTACTTAATGTTATAAAGTAAAACCAACAATAGCCGCTATTCATTTTTTTGAGTGTACCTTTATAAAAATGAACAACGTGTCTTAACACTTACCGTACATTCAAAAGAGTCCTCTCTTCACGTTCCACGAGACTCCACCGTCGACTTCAGGTAAAGTATTTCCTTAAACAGATTATTTAAATGTATTTATTTTAGTCATTTAAACTCAGAAAAGAAACACAAGAAGCAAATAAATTACAAAGATGGCGCCTCGTACGGTCGACATGGCTCTTTGCTGCTCTCTTTTTCTTTTGTTTCTACTTTTTAACTGCGCATCTGGCTGTTCCTACACCCGTGAGGAACTTATGAACATCCGACCCACCGTCCCCATGGACCTATTGCCTGTTTTCTTGGCATCTGCGGCTGATTTAGTTCATGTTCTAGCCAAAAAAGTGTGGGTCCGTAAAAGGGGAAAGTGTGGAGGCCTGCTCGTGCGTCTGAGGAGGAGAGGAGCCTCTCCCCGGCATTTTTCTGTCCAACGTACGCTCACTGGGCAATAAGACGAACTCAGCCTGCTCATGAGAAGAAACAAGGACTTCATCCTGTGTCCTCTGCTTCACTGAGACCTGGTGTCCTCTGTGTCCTCTGCTTCACTGAGACCTGGTGTCCTCTGTGTCCTCTGCTTCACTGAGACCTGGTGTCCTCTGTGTCCTCTGCTTCACTGAGACCTGGTGTCCTCTGTGTCCTCTGCTTCACTGAGACCTGGTGTCCTCTGTGTCCTCTGCTTCACTGAGACCTGGTGTCCTCTGTGTCCTCTGCTTCACTGAGACCTGGTGTCCTCTGTGTCCTCTGCTTCACTGAGACCTGGTGTCCTCTGTGTCCTCTGCTTCACTGAGACCTGGTGTCCTCTGTGTCCTCTGCTTCACTGAGACCTGGTGTCCTCTGTGTCCTCTGCTTCACTGAGACCTGGTGTCCTCTGTGTCCTCTGCTTCACTGAGACCTGGTGTCCTCTGTGTCCTCTGCTTCACTGAGACCTGGTGTCCTCTGTGTCCTCTGCTTCACTGAGACCTGGTGTCCTCTGTGTCCTCTGCTTCACTGAGACCTGGTGTCCTCTGTGTCCTCTGCTTCACTGAGACCTGGTGTCCTCTGTGTCCTCTGCTTCACTGAGACCTGGTGTCCTCTGCTTCACTGAGACCTGGTGTCCTCTGTGTCCTCTGCTTCACTGAGACCTGGTGTCCTCTGTGTCCTCCATTGTGCGCTCTCAGGGAAGAGCAGAGGCGGTGGGCTGTGTTTCTACGTCTATACAAACTGGTGTAACGATGTGACAGTGATCTCCAAGCACTGCTCTCCTGCTCTGGAATATCTTTTCATTCATTGTAAACCATTTTACTCGCCTCGCGAGTTCGTTTCATTCATTCTTGCCTCTGTTTACATACCGCCATGCGCGGACGCAGAGCAAGTACTGTGTATGGAACGTTTATACCCGGACTCTCTGATTATTATCCTGGGGGATTTTAATAAGGGAAACTTGAGCCAGGAATTACCCAAATACAGACAGTTTATCAAATGCCCGACCAGAGAGGAGAACACTCTGGATCACTGCTACACCACCGTGCGCGGAGCTTTTCGCGCTGTTCCCAAGCCAGCCCTCGGCTTCTCAGATCACTCCATGATACATCTGGCTCCTGCTTACAGACAGAGACTAAAGCTCTCGAAACCTGCAGTGAGGAGCTCCAAAGTGTGGTCTGATGAAGCTGTGGAAGAGCTGCATGCATGGAATCTACAGACTGGGACCTTTTCAGAGCTGCCACAGACAGTTTGGATGAATACACGGACACTGTGACGTCATACATTCACTTCTGTGAGGATAGCATCATTCCAACAAGGACCAGGGTCATCTATAACAACGACAAACCCTGGTTCACTGCTAAACTCCGGCAGCTCAGGAAAGCAAAGGAGTCTGCTTTCAGGGAGGGGGACCGCAGCGGCTACAAAGCAGCTAAATATCAGTTCAGGAAAGAACTGAAAGCAGCCAAGTCCCGGCACAGAGAACGACTACAGGAGCAGTTCTGTAACAACGATACTGCTTCTGTCTGGAGGGGCCTACGGGAGATCACCAACTACAAACCCAAAGCCCCCCCCTGTGCTGACGAACACAAGCTAGCTGACGAACTGAACTTATTTTTCAGTCGCTTTGATGCTGCCCCTGACACCTCCCCCACCCCCCACTACTCTAACGACCCACCCATCAGCCCTGCCCCCAGCCTAACAATAGCCTCTAAAGAGATTAAACAACTCTTCTTGAGGCTGCACCCCCGCAAAGCTCCTGGCCCGGACCACGTGTCTCCGGCCACTCTGAGACACTGCGCCAGTGAACTTACTCCTGTGTTCACGGACATTTTCAACACCTCTCTGCAGTCCTGCCATGTCCTGCTTCAAATCCTCCATCATTGTCCCCGTCCCGAAGAAGCCCAGGATCACAGGACTCAATGACTACAGACCTGTAGCACTTACGTCTGTCGTCATGAAGTCATTTGAACGCCTGGTTCTCTCCCATCTCAAGTCCTTCACCTCCCCCCTCCTGGACCCCTGCAGTTCGCCTACAGAGCCAACAGATCTGTAGACGACGCCATTAACCTGGCCCTCCACCACATCCTACAGCACCTGGACTCCCCGGGGACCTACGCCAGGGTCCTGTTCGTGGACTTCAGCTCTGCCTTCAACACAATCCTGCCATCCCTGCTCCAGGACAAGCTCTCCCAGCTCAACGTGCCCGATTCCACCTGCAGGTGGATCACTGACTTCCTGACGGACAGGAAGCAGCGAGTGCGTCTGGGGAAGAATGTCTCGGACTCTCGGATTATAAATACAGGAGCCCCACAGGGCTGTGTTCTTTCTCCCCTGCTCTTCTCCCTGTACACCAACCACTGCACCTCCAACCACTGCACCTCCTCCCACTGCACCTCCAACCACTGCACCTCCTCCCACTGCACCTCCAACCACTGCACACTCCTCCCACTGCACCTCCAGCCACGACTCTGTGAAGCTGATCAAGTTCGCAGACGACACCACCCTCATTGGACTCATCTCCAACAACGATGAGTCCGCCTACAGGAGGGAGGTGGACCGGCTGGTGTCCTGGTGTCTCCTACAGGAGGGAGGTGGACCGGCTGGTGTCCTGGTGTCTCCTACAGGAGGGAGGTGTCCTGGTGTCTCCTACAGGAGGGAGGTGGACCGGCTGGTGTCCTGGTGTCTCCTACAGGAGGGAGGTGGACCGGCTGGTGTCCTGGTGTCTCCTACAGGAGGGAGGTGGACCGGCTGGTGTCCTGGTGTCTCCTACAGGAGGGAGGTGGACCGGCTGGTGTCCTGGTGTCTCCTACAGGAGGGAGGTGGACCGGCTGGTGTCCTGGTGTCTCCTACAGGAGGGAGGTGGACCGGCTGGTGTCCTGGTGTCTCCTACAGGAGGGAGGTGGACCGGCTGGTGTGTCCTGGTGTCTCCTACAGGAGGGAGGTGGACCGGCTGGTGTCCTGGTGTCTCCTACAGGAGGGAGGTGGACCGGCTGGTGTCCTGGTGTCTCCTACAGGAGGGAGGTGGACCGGCTGGTGTCCTGGTGTCTCCTACAGGAGGGAGGTGGACCGGCTGGTGTCCTGTGTCTCCTACAGGAGGGAGGTGGACCGGCTGGTGTCCTGGTGTCTCCTACAGGAGGGAGGTGGACCGGCTGGTGTCCTGGTGTCTCCTACAGGAGGGAGGTGGACCGGCTGGTGTCCTGGTGTCTCCTACAGGAGGGAGGTGGACCGGCTGGTGTCCTGGTGTCTCCTACAGGAGGGAGGTGGACCGGCTGGTGTCCTGGTGTCTCCTACAGGAGGAAGGTGGACCGGCTGGTGTCCTGGTGTCTCCTACAGGAGGGAGGTGGACCGGCTGGTGTCCTGGTGCAGTGGTAACAACCTGGAGCTGAACGCCCAGAAGACAGTGGAGATGATTGTGGACTTCAGGAAGAGCACTGTCCCCCCGCCCCCACCCTCCGTGATGGCCTCCCCCATCACCTCTGTGGAGTCCTTCCGTTTCCTGGGCACCACCATCACCCAGGACCTCAAGTGGGAGCCGACCATCAGCTCCCTCATCAAGAAGGCCCAGCAGAGGATGTACTTCCTGCGGCAGCTCAGGAAAGCCAAGCTGCAGTTCTACACGGCCATCATCGAGTCCATCCTCACCTCCTCCATCACCTCCTCCATCACCTCCTCCATTACCTCCTCCATCACCTCCTCCATCACCTCCTCCATCACCTCCTCCATCACCTCCTCCATTACCTCCTCCATCACCTCCTCCATCACCTCCTCCATCACCTCCTCCATCACCTCCTCCATCACCTCCTCCATTACCTCCTCCATCACCTCCTCCGTCACCTCCTCCATCACCTCCTCATCACCTCCTCCATCACCTCCTCCATCACCGTGTGGTTCGCTGGAGCCACAGTCAGGGACAAACAGAGACTACAGTGCATTGTGCGCTCTGCAGAGGAAGTGATCGGCCGCAGCCTTCCATCGCTGCAGGACCTGTACGTCGCCCGAGCTCGAGGCCGGGCTGGTCGTATCACAGCCGACCCCTCTCACCTGCACATGGACTATTCCAACCACTCCCCTCTCACCTGCACATGGACTATTCCAACCACTCCCCTCTCACCTGCACATGGACTATTCCAACCACTCCCCTCTCACCTGCACATGGACTATTCCAACCACTCCCCTCTCACCTGCACATGGACTATTCCAACCACTCCCCTCTCACCTGCACATGGACTATTCCAACCACTCCCCTCTCACCTGCACATGGACTATTCCAATCCACTCCCCTCTCACCTGCACATGGACTATTCCAACCACTCCCCTCTCACCTGCACATGGACTATTCCATCCACTCCCCTCTCACCTGCACATGGACTATTCCAACCACTCCCCTCAGGCAGGAGGCTGCGGTCCATCAGGACTAGAACCTCCCGCCACAAGAACAGTTTCTTCCCCTCTGCTGTTGGACTCTTGAACACTTCTTAACCTGTCCCCCCGCCCTTTATAAAGTCACTTTACTGCCCATCATACGTCACTTTACTTCACTGTACTGCTGTCACCTTACATTGTGTGCACCATGTGCACTTGTATATTGTAAATAGTAACTGTAACTCTATTTTAAATTTAAATGTATTCTTTAGAAGTGTTTTTTATTCTTATTTTTATTATCTCTTTTTGACTGTTGCACTGAGCCAAAGCAATTTCCTAGTCTGTGACCTCCTGTTACTTACGTGGCAATAAAAATGATTCTGATTCTGATTCTGACACACATGGAGAAATTTATAAAAAAAAACAAACGTTGTTCTTGTTGGTGTTAATGTAGTGATTAATAATAATGAACATTTTAATTGCAGTTTCAGTCTTCTTCTTCTTCTTCACTATATCACACATTTAATCATACATTGAGTTTGTACCAATTTTTCGTGGAATGGGTTATGATTAATGACAAACAGGAGTAATGGTTAACTAATAAGTTAATTACTTGTAAACATTAGTTTCAAGTATTTTAATTTCTTTAGTAATAGACTCTTGATGTACATTTGACTGTATTTGCTTGTTTTTTGTTTTGCAGTTTTTCTGTGTTGAAACTACAAAGCAATGTTATAATTTTAACATTTTCTCTAAAAGTAACTATCTTGGATAGTAAAACTTCCAACTGAACATTTCTGTTAATTAAACTGAGTTTGAGGGTTTTTCAACTTACAGTTTTTTTCAGTCACCATTTTACGGACATTTTCAGTACATTTCACTGACATTTTTTACAGTGTGTAAAGAGAGCATGGATCTAGAGAGTGATGATAACACCAACAGCCGTTTGTGTGTATGTATATGTTTATATATATATATATATATATGGTGCTACTTTGAACCGACAATATAACACATATTTTCAGTTGATTACCTTTTCTTTTAGGTATGTACATAATTCAGTTTTGATGCCTTCAGTGTGAATCTACAATGTTCATAGTCATGAAAAAAAATAAAAAATCCAAACTTTTGGTCTGTACTGTACATACATATATCCTTTGATGAGCACTTACACTTTCACTGAAAGTTATGCTCCCCCTCAGCCCTGATTAGCATTTGTATAGCTCACAGCATTCCCATTTACATGTTAAAGCCTCCTGTGGAGGAGGGAGGAGGGGACAACAAACTACCGTCAACAGCCGAATCCCAGAAGTTTCACAGTAATATACAGGGCCGAAAAGAGACGAAAATCACACTTTTCATGCAGTGGTAGAGTAGAGTAGAGTAGGGTAGAGTAGAGTAGAGTAGAGTAGAGTAGAGTAGAGTAGACTAGAGTAGAGTAGGGTAGGCTAGAGTAGAGTAGACTAGAGTAGGGTAGGGTAGGGTAGAGTAGAGTAGGGTAGACTAGAGTGAACTAGAGTAGAGTAGGGTAGGGTAGAGTAGAGTAGACTAGAGTAGGGTAGGGTAGAGTAGGGTAGGGTACAAACACACACACACTCTCACACAGACACACACCCACTCACACAGACACACACACACTCTCACACAGACACACACCCACTCACACAGACACACACACACTCTCACACAGACACACAGACACACACACTCTCACACAGACACACGCACACACACACACGCACACACACACACACACACACACACAGGGACGACTCCACATGTTGTGTCTCCTTCTGCTCTGAGCGTCTGCAGTGAACTGTGATCCACTGAACTTTCTCCTCGTCGGAGGGTTTGCCGCAGGTGCTGCATAATCGGCTGTAATCTGTGATCTGCGGCGGCGGCTTTGTCTCGCAGCGAGTTGTGTTTTCTCAAATCCACTTTCACCAAAACACTCTGCAGCTGTGGCTCTGGTCCAGGAGAGACACAAAGACCAGCCTCACTCAGACTAAACACACACAACACACACCGAGACACAAGAACAAGAAGGCCGTGTTCTGAATGTGTCTCTCAAACATGACTCCGTGTTCTGCTGTTTCCACCGTGTGATGTCACATGTTTCACGGACAACATCTGATTTTATAGTTTCTCTAAAGTAGCTTTAAGCCGGGGTTTAGTTACAGAGAAGAGGAGACTCTAACTGAACCTGGCACCATAGAGAGACCAGAGAGAGACCAGAGAGAGACCAGAGAGAGACCAGAGAGAGACCAGAGAGAGACCAGAGAGAGACCAGAGAGAGACCAGAGAGAGACCAGAGAGAGACCAGAGAGAGACCAGAGAGAGACCAGAGAGAGACCAGAGAGAGACCAGAGAGAGACCAGAGAGAGAGACCAAAGAGAGACCAGAGAGAGACCAAAGAGAGACCAAAGAGAGACCAGAGAGAGAGACCAGAGAGACCAGAGAGAGACCAGAGAGAGAGACCAGAGAGAGACCAGAGATCTCCATAATGATGATGATGACCAGGGTCCTGTTCGTGGACTTCAGCTCTGCCTTCAACACAATCCTGCCATCCCTGCTCCAGGACAAGCTCTCCCAGCTCAACGTGCCCGATTCCACCTGCAGGTGGATCACTGACTTCCTGACGGACAGGAAGCAGCGAGTGCGTCTGGGGAAGAATGTCTCGGACTCTCGGATTATAAATACAGGAGCCCCACAGGGCTGTGTTCTTTCTCCCCTGCTCTTCTCCCTGTACACCAACCACTGCACCTCCTCTGCACCTCCTCCCACTGCACCTCCTCCCACTGCACCTCCAACCACTGCACCTCCTCCCACTGCACCTCCTCCCACTGCACCTCCTCCCACTGCACCTCCAACCACTGCACCTCCTCCCACTGCACCTCCTCCCACTGCACCTCCTCCCACTGCACCTCCAACCACTGCACCTCCTCCCACTGCACCTCCAGCCACGACTCCGTGAAGCTGATTAAGTTCGCGGACGACACCACCCTCATTGGACTCATCTCCAACAACGATGAGTCCGCCTACAGGAGGGAGGTGGACCGGCTGGTGTCCTGGTGTCTCCTACAGGAGGGAGGTGGACCGGCTGGTGTCCTGGTGTCTCCTACAGGAGGGAGGTGGACCGGCTGGTGTCCTGGTGTCTCCTACAGGAGGGAGGTGGACCGGCTGGTGTCCTGGTGTCTCCTACAGGAGGAGGTGGACCGGCTGGTGTCCTGGTGCAGTGGTAACAACCTGGAGCTGAACGCCCAGAAGACAGTGGAGATGATTGTGGACTTCAGGAAGAGCACTGTCCCCCCACCCCCACCCTCCGTGATGGACTCCCCCATCACCTCCTGCATCACCTCCTCCATCACCTCCTCCATCACCTCTGTGGAGTCCTTCCGTTTCCTGGGCACCACCATCACCCAGGACCTCAAGTGGGAGCCGACCATCAGCTCCTCATCAAGAAGGCCCAGCAGAGGATGTACTTCCTGCGGCAGCTCAGGAAAGCCAAGCTGCCTGCACAGATGTTGGTGCAGTTCTACACGGCCATCATCGAGTCCATCCTCACCTCCTCCATCACCTCCTCCATCACCTCCTCCATCACCTCCTCCATCACCTCCTCCATCACCTCCTCCATCACCTCCTCATCACCTCCTCCATCACCTCCTCCATCACCTCCTCCATCACCTCCTCCACCACCTCCTCCATCACCTCCTCCATCACCTCCTCCATCACCTCCTCATCACCTCCTCCATCACCTCCTCCATCACCTCCTCCATCACCTCCTCATCACCTCCTCATCACCTCCTCCATCACCTCCTCCATCACCTCCTCCATCACCTCCTCCATCACCTCCTCCAGCACCTCCTCCATCACCTCCTCCATCACCTCCTCCATCACCTCCTCCATCACCGTGTGGTTCGCTGGAAACTGTTCCAGCCTCTCCTCTCTCACCTGCACATGGACTATTCCAACCACTCCCCTTGGGCAGGAGACCATGGTCCATCAAGACCAGAACCTTCCCCCTCTGCTGTTGGACTCTTAAACACTTAAACCACATGTGTCAAAGTCAAGGCCCGCGGGCCAAATCCGGCCCGCGAATGAATTATCTATGGCCCCCGGGACATTGCCTGCCATTGAGGCAATGTATTGACCCCTTAAGCTCGCTAGCCCCCGCCAGCGGGAGCAAACGATACAAAATACATCTGCTGGCAATAGCAGATGTATTTTGAACTTCATAAAGCTTATTTTCTCAGCTATATTTATATGTAAGTGTAAACGATATCAGACTTTGCATTAAAAAGATATAACGCATAATATGGGCACAAAATAAATCAGGTCTGTATTCGTTTTTTACATTTTGTCTTCTGCTGCTCCAACAAATTAGACTTTCCCCATCCTTGCTTAGTCTCTTTCTCTCCGTAACTGTTCATATCCACTTGTATTTCCCAAAGTATAATCCATTCTGCAGATTTAATCAAAAAAACGCCCTGAAAAGAGGTCCAGACTGCTCTTTTACATTTCACCAAGTTTGAGCTTTTTTTTTGTTTTACTATTTTCATGTTCTCAGATGTCTATTACATCTAATGTGTACAGTATGAGGATTGGCTTTAGAGCATATTTTATCGTGCCAGCAGGTGTCACCGGCACTGCCTCTGGATGTTGAGAAACATTGAACCAGTTCGGCCCTCGGCGCTTAGCAAAAATTTTTTTTGGCACTCTGATGTATTTGACTTTGACATGCCTGACTTAAACTGTCCCCCCGCCCTTTATAAAGTCCCCTTACTGTCCCTTATCAAGTCACTTTACTGCTGTCACCTTATTGCACTGCCTTCTGCACATGTGTGCACCATGTGCACTTGTATATTGTATACAGTATTTGTAATCATAATAGTTTTATTCAATTTTAGATTTTATACCTTAGAAGTATATGCTTATTTTCATTATGCCTTACTCTATTCTCTATTCTTTACCTCGCTTTCTGACTGATGCACCGAGCCAAAGCAATTTCCTAGTCTGTAACTTCCTGTTTCTTACATGGCAATAAAATGATTCTGATTCTGATGTTGAGTTCAAGGTTTTTGTCTCCACACCAGTCCTTCAGGGGGTCTTTCTCTAGATGACAGGAACTCGTCATCACCAGAGATTATACGGCTGCTGTGGCTTCTGCAAACTTTACAGTAACTATGTAACTCAGATGTAGAGGTGCAGTTGTGGGTAAAGTGCTTAGAGCAAAGGGCTCAGTACACACCCCTGGGGTGCACCTGTGTGGAGAGGGCGAGGCCCACCTTTAGTGAGGAAGTCCTGGACCCACTGGCAGATGGGAAGGTGTGGCCCGACCTACTGGAGTTTGGTGGCCAGCCTCACCGTGTGTGTGTCTCCTCAGGGTTGCCGGTCCTCATTATGTGTGTGTGTGTCTGTGTGCGTGTCTCCTCAGGGTTGCCGGTCCTCATTGTGTGTGTGTGTGTGTGTGTCTCCTCAGGGTGCCGGTCCTCATTATGTGTGTGTGTGTCTGTGTGCGTGTCTCCTCAGGGTTGCCGGTCCTCATTGTGTGTGTGTGTGTGTGTGTGTGTCTCCTCAGGGTTGCCGGTCCTCATTGTGTGTGTGTGTGGCTCCTCAGGGTTGCCGGTCCTCATTGTGTGTGTGTGTGTGTGTGTCTCCTCAGGGTTGCCGGTCCTCATCGTAGGTGTGACTCTGGTCGTGTCGGTGGATGAGTACAGAGCTGAGGAACACTGTTGGCTCAACGTAAAGAACGACACCATTTGGGCCTTTGTCGGACCTGTGGTGTTTGTGCTGGCGGTAAGTGTGTGTGTGTGTGTGTACGTGCGAATGTGCCTCAGCCCACCCTAACCAATCACCAAGGACCCCACCACCTCCACTCCCCCACACCCAAAAAGTATACATCACCAAAAACCACAGACTCTCCATCCTCCTCCCCCGCCTTCCCCTTCTCCTCTTTTCTCTAAACACTAGGATGCACAGGGTCTCTGCTTCGCAGCCACTGGCAGTCTAGTTAGAGGAGAGACCCGGCTGGGGCCCTGTCATGAAGCCACCTGTGCCATTCCCTTAGTGATAACACAAAGAATACATTACAGAAAGACATCTGGAGTTAATCAGTCTAATCTGGAAAATCTAATTCTTGTTCCGTGTAAGAATCAGCCGACCACAACCGCTGATCCTGAAACTTTGAAACTTGCTACGCTTAATGTCAGATCTCTTTGTAACAAGTCTTTTAAGATAAGATAAGATGTGCTTTATTTATCTCACAGAGGAGAAATGTACATGTCACATTTGGCATGGATAGAGACACTCAGATTGTGCAAAAGGAGGAAATGTGCAAACATGTTACATGCAGGATATATATGTACTATAAAGTGACAATAATTATGTGAATTATGTTAATCAATAATTTTATTTGTTCTCATAATCTTGATCTTATGTTCATGGCTGAAACTTGGCTTGACCAAAACTCAGGAAATGCAGTTTTAATAGAAGCATCACCACCAAATTTCAAATTTTATCTGAAATATGTGAAAACAGAAAAGGAGGAGGCTTAGCTGCAGTTTTCAGAGACCACTTTGTCTCCCATAGAATGTCTCTATTTGTCTTTTAGAATAGAACAAACACCATTCTCCTCCAATACTCTTCATGGTCCTGCACCAGCACCGCTGTGATGTCACAGTTTATGGATCATTTCACAAAGTCACTTTCAGCTGTGCTCAGACTTTAATATTTTAGTTCCATGTGATTGTGTGTGTGTGTACCTGTGTGTGTGTGTGTGTACCTGTATGCATGTGTGTGTGTGTACCTGTATGCATGTGTGTGTGTGTACTTGTGTGTGTGTGTGTGTGTACCTGGATGCATGTGTGTGTGTGTGTGTGTGTGTGTGTGTGTACCTGTATGCATGTGTGTGTGTGTACCTGTATGCATGTGTGTGTGTGTGTACCTGTATGCATGTGTGTGTGTGTACTTGTGTGTGTGTGTGTGTGTGTACCTGGATGCATGTGTGTGTGTGTGTGTACCTGTGTGTGTGTGTGTGTGTGTGTGTGTGTGTGTAGCTGTATGCATGTGTGTGTGTGTGTGTGTGTACCTGTGTGTGTGTGTGTGTGTGTGTACCTGTATGCATGTGTGTTTGTGTGTGTATGTACCTGTGTGTGTGTACCTGTATGCATGTGTGTACCTGTATGCATGTGTGTTTGTGCGTGTGTGTGTGTACCTGTATGTTTGTGTGTGTGTGTATTTGTATGTGTGTGTGCGTACCTGTGTGTGTGTGTGTGTGTATTTGTATTTGTGTGTGCGTGCCTGTGTGTGTGTTTTTGTGTGTGTGCGTACTTGTGTGTGTGTATATGTGTGTGTATTTGTGCGTGTATGGACCTATATATGTGTGTTCGTTCCTGTGTGTTTGTGTATGTGTGTGTACATACCTGTGTGTGTGTGTGTTTGTGCTTGTATGTACCTATATGTGTGTGTGCATACCTGTCTGTGTGTGTGTGTGTGTGTGTGCGTGCCTGTGTGTTTGTGTATGTGTGTGTGCATACCTGTGTGTGTGTGTATTTGTGCGTGTATGTACCTGTATGTGTGTGCCTTTGTGTTTGTGTGTGCATACCTGTGTGTGTGTGTGCGTGCCTCTGTGTGTGTGCGTACCTGTGTGTGTATGTGTGTTTGTGCATTTGTGTGTATGTGTGTGTGCATACCTGTGTGCGTACCTGTGTGTGTGTGTGTGTGTGTGTGTGTATTTGTGTGTGCGTACCTGTGTGTGTATGTGTGTGTGCGTACCTGTGTGTGTATGTGTGTGTGCGTACCTGTGTGTGTGTATTTGTGCGTGCTGCTATTGTCACGATGCTTTTAAAATGCCTGAACCGTTCAAGGACAGAGTGAAGACAAAATTGAACTGATAATTTGATGAGGATTTGGTGGATGTTTGCGCTCCTTTCAGCAGTGTGTGTGTGTGTGTGTGTGTGTGTGTGTGTGTGTGTGTGTGTGTGTGTGTGTGTGTGTGTGTGTGTGTGTGTGTGTGTACCTGTGTGTACCTGTGTGTATGTGCGTACCTGTGTGTGCGTTCCTGTGTGTTATGCAGGTATTCAAACCAGAAGTCATCAGTGAATATCTGCACCAACCTCACAGTTGTGTTTCTCTCACGTTCGTCTGAGGTCGCTTCAATTAAGAGAATCTTTATCAGAGACTCCTTTCACTGGGAACGCAATCGTTTGGACGCTTTTAATTAGAGCGGTTTGTTAGAGGGAGGAACACAGCAGGAGGCGTCAGGAACACAGCAGGAGGCGTCAGGAGCACAGCAAGAGGTGTCAGGAGCACAGCAGGAGGTGTCAGGAGCACAGCAGGAGGTGTCAGGAGCACAGCAGGAGGTGTCAGGACACGGCAGGAGGTGTCAGGAGCACAGCAGGAGGCGTCAGGAGCACAGCAGGAGGTGTCAGGAGCACAGCAAGAGGTGTCAGGAGCACAGCAGGAGGTGTCAGGAGCACAGCAAGAGGTGTCAGGAGCACAGCAAGAGGTGTCAGGAGCACAGCAGGAGGTGTCAGGAGCACAGCAGGAGGTGTCAGGACACAGCAGGAGGTGACAGGACACAGCAGGAGCTGTCATGAGCACAGCAGGAGTGTGTGTGTTGTCTCTGGTCTCTCTCTGGTCTCTCTCTGGTCTCTCTCTGGTCCCTCTCTGGTCTCTCTCTGGTCCCTCTCTGGTCTCTCTCTGGTCTCTCTCTGGACCCTCTCTGGTTTCTCTCTCTGGTCTCTCTCTCTGGTTTCTCTCTCTGGTCTCTCTCTGGTCTCTCTCTCTGGTCTCTCTCTGGTCTCTCTCTGGTCTCTCTCTCTGGTCCCTCTCTGGTCTCTCTCTCTGGTCTCTCTCTCTGGTCTCTCTCTGGTCTCTCTCTGGTCCCTCTCTGGTCTCTCTCTGGTCCCTCTCTGGTCTCTCTCTGGTCTCTCTCTGGTCTCTCTCTGGTCCCTCTCTGGTTTCTCTCTGGTCTCTCTCTGGTCTCTCTCTGGTCCCTCTCTGGTTTCTCTCTCTGGTCTCTTTCTGGTCTCTCTCTGGTCCCTCTCTGGTCTCTCTCTGGTCTCTCTGGTCTCTCTCTGGTCCCTCTCTGGTTTCTCTCTCTGGTCTCTCTCTGGTCTCTCTCTGGTCTCTCTCTGGTCCCTCTCTGGGCTCTCTCTCTGGTCTCTCTCTCTGGTCTCTCTCTGGTCTCTCTCTGGTCTCTCCCTGGTCCCTCTCTGGTCCCTCTCTGGTCTCTCTCTGGTCTCTCTCTGGTCTCTCTCTGGTCTCTCTCTGGTCTCTCTCTGGTCTCTCTCTGGTCCCTCTCTGGTCTCTCTCTGGTCTTTCTCTGGTCTCTCTCTGGTCCCTCTCTGGTCTCTCTCTGGTCTCTCTCTGGTCTCTCTCTGGTCCCTCTCTGGTCTCTCTCTGGTCTCTCTCTGGTCCCTCTCTGGTCTCTCTCTGGTCTCTCTCTGGTCTCTCTCTGGTCTCTCTCTGGTCCCTCTCTGGTCTCTCTCTGGTCTCTCTCTGGTCCCTCTCTGGTCTCTCTCTGGTCTCTCTCTGGTCCCTCTCTGGACCCTCTCTGGTCTCTCTCTGGTCTCTCTCTGGTCTCTCTCTGGTCTCTCTCTGGTCTCTCTCTGGTCCCTCTCTGGTCTCTCTCTGGTCTCTCTCTGGTCCCTCTCCTCCTGCTGCAGCTGAGTGGCTCTTGTCTTCTGGTTCCAGGTCAACTCTGTGGTCCTCTGCCGAGTCGTCATGGTAACCGTCTCCAGCGCTCGGCGACGGACCAAGATGCTGAGCCCGAGTTCAGCCTCCAAGATGCAAGCCTTCGACCTGACCTGGTGAGAGGCGGGGCTGCAGGTCTTCAACCTGAACTTAGAGGGGGGGTTCAGGCCTTTCTGGGTCCAGTCAAGACCTTTCAGTCCACAAGGCTCCATCACAACAACATTCTCAACAATCGCTACAATCACTGCACACAAACCTTTTATTCTTCTATGGCTGAAGTGAGAGAGTGTTTGGTACCATCCACGCTGAGGCCCGGAGAGTCCAGGAGGGTTCAGGAGGGTCCAGGAGGGTCAAGGAGGGTTCAGGAGGGTCAAGGAGGGTTCAGGAGGGTTCAGGAGGGTCCAGGAGGGTCGAGGAGGGTTCAGGAGGGTTGAGGAGGGTCCAGGAGGGTCTAAGAGGGTCCAGGAGGGTCCAGGAGGATTCAGGAGGGTTCAGGAGGGTCCAGGAGGGTCCAGGAGGGTTCAGGAGGGTTCAGGAGGGTCCAGGAGAGTTCAGGAGTGTCCAGGAGGGTCCAGAAGGGTTCAGGAGGGTCCAGGAGGGCTCAGGCCTTTCTGGGTCCAGTCAAGACCAGTGTCCAGGAGGGTCCAGGAGGGTTCAGGAGGGTTCAGGAGGGTCCAGGAGGGTCCAGGAGGGTTCAGGAGGATTCAGGAGGGTTCAGGAGGGTCCAGGAGGGTCCAGGAGGGTTCAGGAGGGTCCAGGAGAGTTCAGGAGTGTCCAGGAGGGTCCAGGAGGGTTCAGGAGGGTCCAGGAGGGTACAGGAGGGTTCAGGAGGGTCCAGGAGAGTTCAGGAGTGTCCAGGAGGGCCCAGGAGGGTTCAGGAGGGTCCAGGAGGGTCCAGGAGGGTCCAGGAGGGTTCAGGAGGGTCCAGGAGGGTCCAGGAGGGTTCAGGAGGGTCCAGGAGGATTCAGGAGGGTTCAGGAGGGTTCAGGAGGGTCCAGGAGGATTCAGGAGGGTCCAGGAGGGTTCAGGAGGGTCAAGGAGGGTTCAAGAGGGTTCAGGAGGGTCCAGGAGGGTCCAGGAGGGTCCAGGAGGGTCCAGGAGGGTCAAGTAGGGTTCAGGAGGGTCAAGGTGGGTTCAAGAGGGTTCAGGAGGGTCCAGGAGGGTCCAGGAGGGTTCAGGAGGGTTGAGGAGGGTCCAGGAGGGTCTAAGAGGGTCCAGGAGGGTCCAGGAGGATTCAGGAGGGTTCAAGAGGTTCCAGGAGAGATCAGGAGTGTCCAGGAGTGTCCAGGAGGATTCAGGAGGGTTCAGGAGGGTCCAGGGGGGTCCAGGAGGGTTCAGGAGGGTCCAGGAGAGTTCAGGAGTGTCCAGGAGGGTCCAGGAGGGTTCAGGAGGGTCCAGGAGGGTTCAGGAGGGTCCAGGAGGGTCCAGGAGGGTTCAGGAGGGTCCACGAGGGTTCAGGAGGGTCCAGACTGGTTCTTGCTGCCTTTGGGTCACAGATCCTCCGTCTGTGATGTCATGGACATAGCTGCCGCTACATAAATGCATGTGCTACATGTAAAGCAGTCCCCACTTCTTCCACTTGGTGGCACTGTTGCCCAGTCTCCTCATCTCTGTTTGTGTTTAAACATGTTTCATGACCTGCTCAGAAGCTGTAGTCTCTTCTTTCACTTATTCTCTACACAGTGGTGATAAATTACTACTGTAGCCACAGCTGCCCTGGGGCAGACATCCACCTCACTGACCGGATTCTTCACACATACCTCTGCAGAGGGTCTTCCTTCTCAGGAGGGCGAGAGGTCGAAACAGGGACATTCTGAGTTGAGTTTGCACATTCTCCCCATGTCTGCGTAGGTTTCCTCCTGGTGCTCCAATTTCCTCTACCACTAAAAACATGTACAATAGGTCTCTCCTCCAGCTCTGGTCCCGAGGAGAACATCTGGAGCTGGTCCCTGACAGAAGCAGCAGACCCAGGGGCCCCGGGGCCGGACCCTTCTCAGATCAATACTCACTATATCATTATGCAGCTCTGAGCTCCTATGGCCTGTTACACATCCATGTGTTCAATAAAAAAACAAAATGCACATTTTTCAATAATTCTAATCCTGAGGTAGGTTTCAGCTAAATCAGATCCAGAACAAACCCATGAGACTGGGTCTGGTGCTCCACGTTAAAGTGATGCTGGTGTGAGCTGTCTTCTCTGTCTGCGGCGCTCTGGGTTCTACTGCAATGGTATTTACATTCTTTGGTAAATACATTCTTTAGTAAATACATTCTTTAGTAAATACATTTTTTAGAAAATACATTCTTTAGTAAATACTTCTTGAATCTTGAATCTTTCTGCAGCAACATCTCCATGTTTTTGTCACTGTTGCATTCCCGTGTTGAAAGGTTTGATTCTCTGATCTGTTGTGGGTTAATCCACAACTTTGCAAAGTCCTCAGAGACACATTAGATTGAAAGTAGTTGAATGGAGCGTGCCTTGAGTGACAGCTGAGTGTGGCAGCAGCCTCGAGCGTATACATCCATCCGCATAATGACAGATTCTCAAACACAATCCTCCTTTGAGCTAAGTTTACGTTGCCGTGGTTACGGCTGTTGGAGCAGAGCCCTTTAACGTGTGTCTGAACCGTGTTCACCGCTGCAGCCACTACTGTTATATACTACTGTTATATACTACTGTTATATACTACTGTTATATACTACTGTTATATACTACTGTTATATACTACTGTTATATACAACTGTTATATACTACTGTTATATACTACTGTTATATACTACTGTTATATACTACTGTTATATACTACTGTCATATACTACTGTCATATACTACTGTTATATACTACTCTTATAAACTACTGTTATATACTACTGTTATATACTACTGTTATATACTACTGTTATATACTACTGTTATATACTACTGCTATATACTACTGTTATATACAACTGTTATATACTACTGTTATATACTACTGTTATATACTACTGTTATAAACTACTGTTATATACTACTGTTATATACTACTGTTATATACTACTGTCATATACTACTGTCATATACTACTGTTATATACTACTGTCATATACTACTGTCATATACTACTGTTATATACTACTGTTATATAGTACTGTCATATACTGCTGTTATATACTACTGTTATATACTACTGTCATATACTACTGTTATATACTACTGTTATATACTACTGTTATATACTACTGTTATATACTACTGTCATATACTACTGTCATATACTACTGTTATATACTACTGTTATATACTAATGTTATATACTACTGTTATATACTACTGCTATATACTACTGTTATATACAACTGTTATATACTACTGTTATATACTACTGTTATATACTACTGTTATAAACTACTGTTATATACTACTGTTATATACTACTGTTATATACTACTGTCATATACTACTGTCTATACTACTGTTATATACTACTGTTATATACTACTGTTATATACTACTGTTATATACTACTGTTATATACTACTGTCATATACTGCTGTTATATACTACTGTTATATACTACTGTCATATACTACTGTTATATACTACTGTTATATACTACTGTTTATATACTACTGTTATATACTACTGTCATATACTACTGTCATATACTACTGTTATATACTACTGTTATATACTAATGTTATATACTACTGTTATATACTACTGCTATATACTACTGTTATATACAACTGTTATATACTACTGTTATATACTACTGTTATATACTACTGTTATAAACTACTGTTATATACTACTGTTATATACTACTGTTATATATACTACTGTTATATACTACTGTCATATACTGCTGTTATATACTACTGTTATATACTACTGTCATATACTACTGTCATATACTACTGTTATATACTACTGTTATATACTAATGTTATATACTACTGTTATATACTACTGTTATATACTACTGTTATATACTACTGTTATATACTACTGTTATATACTACTGTCATATACTACTGTCATATACTACTGTTATATACTACTCTTATAAACTACTGTTATATACTACTGTTAAATACTACTGTTATATACTACTGTTATATACTACTGTTATATACTACTGTCATATACTACTGTTATATACTACTCTTATAAACTACTGTTATATACTACTGTTATATACTACTGTTATATACTACTGTTATATACTACTGTTATATACTACTGTCATATACTACTGTCATATACTACTGTCATATACTACTGTCATATACTACTGTCATATACTACTCTTATAAACTACTGTTATATACTACTGTTATATACTACTGTTATATACTACTGTTATATACTACTGTCATATACTACTGTCATATACTACTGTCATATACTACTGTCATATACTACTGTTATATACTACTGTTATATACTACTGTCATATACTACTGTCATATACTACTGTCATATACTACTGTCATATACTACTGTCATATACTACTGTCATATACTACTGTTATATACAACTGTTATATACTACTGTCATATACTACTGTCATATACTACTGTCATATACTACTGTTATATACTACTGTTATATACTACTGTTATATACTACTGTTATATACTACTGTCATATACTACTGTCATATACTACTGTTGTATACTACTGTTGTATACTACTGTCGTATACTGGGCGGCAGTAGCTCAGTTGGTAGAGCGTTGGCCTTTGAGCCAGAAGGTCGTGGCCCCGCTCAAGACTTTCACCATCGACTCTCACTGTCTGCTGTCGTTGTGTCCTTGGGCAAGACACTTAACCTCTGGGAACACCAGCCACAGTGGGGCGGCTGCGGCTGTAAAGTGCCAAACTGCCGTTGTGTCCTTAGGCAAGACACTTCACCCCCATTGCCTAGAATGAGTCTGGTGTGTGTGTGAATGGTTGGTAGTGGTGGGAGGGGCCGATGGCACAGACTGGTTGCCTCGCTTCTGTCAGTGTGCCCCAGGGCAGCTGTGGCTACAGTAGTAGTTTATCACCACCGTGTTTGGAGTGAATGAATAATGACATGTGAAGCGTCTTTGAGTGTCCAAAAAAGCGCTATATAAAACCGATGCATTATTATTATTATTACTGTTGTATACTACTGTTATATACTACTGTTATATACAGCTGTTGTATACTACTGTTATACAACAGTACTGTTGAAAAGATGGTGGTGCGCCACCGTGTCCCAGCTGCTCCTGCTCATCCTGCTCTTTGTCTGGTTTTTGTTTGAGAACTTCTACTTTGAGACCCACGTGCGCCACATATTCACGATATACCCTGTCGTCATCTTGTGGTTAAGTGGGAACATTGACATTTTGGATCCTGGGACCCATAATTTTATCCTCGGAGACGAGCAACACACTCGTGGTAGCGGAGGCTACTACGAGCAACACACTTGTGAGCAACACTACATATACAGCAATGGAAAGTGAAATAATCTCCAACCCCATTAAGGATATTAGTCGGCTCACCTTAGAGCTCCGTGAGAGAGATCGTGCTACAATAGCAGATCTTCGAAAAGAAGTCATCCGGCTGACAGCAGAGTTGCAGGAAAGACAGACACTCGTGTCAAAACTGTTTGAAGTAGACACAGACACATAAATGAAAACACAACCGAACTATTCATGGGAATGATAAACTTTGAGAACACATTGTGTTCTACTGTTGACGAATTGTTTAACTCTGTCACCTCCAATGTTATAAATGTTCTGGACATCATCGCTCCTGTGAAGGTTAAAATGATTACAAATAAGCCAAAGGCCCCCTGGACTAAAATGGACTCAGTCATGGTACAGAAGAGAAAGTGTCGGAGGGCCGAGCGGAAGTGGCAAAAATCCAATCTCCAGGTTGATCATGAGATCTTCAAAAATGAGTTGTGCAAGTTTAACAGGGTGCTACGTAGAACAAGAGAAATTTATTTTTCTAAAACCATTGATGGCTGCAATAATAATCTACGACTTATGTTTTCAACAGTTAACGGATTAATAAACCCCCCTGTTCAGCTGCCATTCGAATTTGCTTCAGAATCTAAATGTAATGAGTTTGCACAATTTTTCAATGACAAGGTTCAGAGCATCAAAAACGCCATCACCTCCAAGGCAGAAATAACATTACAACAGCCGGTGAGGCTTTTTGAGCTATCGCACTTTGCACCAACAGATAATGAAACTGTCCAAGATGTTGTCTCTAGCCTTAGTTCCTCCACATGTAGCCTGGATGTACTACCCACTAAATTTTTTAAGTCTGTTTTGAGCAGTCTTTTACCTTTGCTCACACAAATAGTAAACATGTCTCTCTCATCTGGAACATTTCCAATGGCCCTGAAAACGGCAGTCATCAGACCCCTCCTAAAAAAGAGGAGTCTAGATGCCACAGTTCTTAAGAATTACCGGCCCATTTCAAATCTGCCGTTTATGGGAAAAATTCTGGAAAAAGTTGCTTACCAACAACTTACAGAATTCTTAGTAACTAATAGTTCCTTTGATGCGCTCCAGTCCGGCTTTAGAGCCAATCACAGCACTGAGACTGCACTAGTGAAGGTTACAAATGACATCCGACTTAACACCGACACAGGAAAAGTCACAGTTTTAGTAATGTTGGATCTGAGTGCTGCGTTCGACACAGTCGACCACGAGATCCTCATTCAGAGACTAGAGCACTGGGTGGGTGTCGCTGGGACTGCCCTAAGTTGGTTTAGGTCTTACCTAGAAGACAGGAAATACTTGGTTCAGAGAGGAAAACTGTGTCTCAGATCATATGGCTCTGACCTGCGGAGTGCCACAGGGGTCAATTCTGGGACCTCTTCTGTTCAATATTTACATGCTGCCATTAGGTCAAGTAATACGCTCCAACAATGTATCCTACCACAATTACGCTGATGACACTCAAATTTATGTCTCACTTACTGCAGGAGAACATGGACCAGTGGACTCACTCCTTCACTGTACTCAACAGATTAGTGATTGGATGCAAAATAACTTCCTTCAGCTAAATGCAGACAAAACAGAATTGATTGTCTTTGGTCCCCAGAAACAAAGACAATCAACAAAGAGAGAGAGTTATTCGTCACCTCCAGTCTCTCTCCCTGGAACCTGTAGGCAAGGTCAGAAACCTAGGAGTTATAATGGACTCAGACTTAAATTTTAACAGTCATATCAAATCAGTAACATCAGCAGCATTTTACCATCTGAAAAACATTGCCAAAATTAGAAACATAGTGTCTAAATCAGATCTGGAGATTCTCATCCATGCATTTGTCTCCAGTAGGTTAGACTACTGCAATGGCCTGCTCACAGGTCTGTCCAAACAGGCTGTAAAACAGCTGCAGTACATTCAAAATGCAGCAGCTCGAGTCCTGACTAGAACCAGGAAATATGACCACATTAGTCCAGTTCTCAGGTCTCTGCACTGGCTTCCTGTGGCTCAGAGAATAGACTTCAAAGCAGCACTGCTTGTTACAAGTCTCTCCATGGCCTCGCACCAAAGTACTTAAGCGACTTGTTAGTGCCATATGAACCGGCCCGGACTCTGAGGAGCACAGGAGGTATAGCCTCTTACTGGTTCCAAGAGTCAGAACTAAACATGGGGAGGCAGCGTTTGAGATTTATGGAGCTAAAATCTGGAACAATCTTCCTGAAGATGTGAGGCTAGCATCTACTCTGGCAATTTTCAAATCCGGGTTAAAAACTGTTCTGTTTAGCTGTGCATACGGCTGAAGGATTTTATTGATACATACTCTTTTTTAATGCATTGTGGTTATTTATTATTTTAATCCCGTGTGTGCTTTTAATGTTTTAAGGTTTTTTCATTACTTGTGATTTTATTCTGTTTTTAATGTATTTATTGTTTGTATATGTAGTTTTTGATGTTTCTGATTTGTCTGATATTATGTGGGTTGGGAGGCGCTTTGAGTGGCCTTGTGTTGGAAAGGCGCCATACAAATAAAGTTGATTGATTGATTGATATACTACTGTCATATACAGCTGTTATATACTACTGTCGTATACTACTGTCGTATACTACTGTCGTATACTACTGTCGTATACTACTGTCATATACTACTGTTATATACTACTGTTATATACAACTGTTATATACTACTGTCATATACTACTGTCATATACTACTGTTATATACTACTGTTATATACTACTGTCATATACTACGGTTATATACTACTGTCGTATACTACTGTCGTATACTACTGTTGTATACTGCTGTTATATACTACTGTTATATACTACTGTCATATACTACTGTCATATACTACTGTTGTATACTGCTGTTATATACTACTGTTATATACTACTGTCATATACTACTGTCATATACTACTGTTATATACTGCTGTTATATACTACTGTTATATACTGCTGTTATATACTACTGTTATAAACTGCTGTTATATACTGCTGTTATATACTACTGTTATAAACTGCTGTTATATACTACTGTCATATACTACTGTTATATACTACTGTTATATACTACTGTTGTATACTGCTGTTATATACTACTGTTATATACTACTGTCATATACTACTGTCATATACTACTGTTGTATACTGCTGTTATATACTACTGTTATATACTACTGTCATATACTACTGTCATATACTACTGTTATATACTGCTGTTATATACTACTGTTATATACTGCTGTTATATACAACTGTTATATACTACTGTCATATACTGCTGTTATATACTACTGTCATATACTACTGTCATATACTGCTGTTATATACTACTGTTATATACTACTATCATATAATACTGTCATATACTACTGTCATATACTACTGTCATATACTACTGTCATATACTACTGTTATATACTACTGTCATATACTACTGTCATATACTACTGTCATATACTACTGTTATATACTACTGTCATATACTACTGTTATATACTACTGTCATATACTACTGACATATACTACTGTCATATACTACTGCTATATACTGCTGTTATATACTACTGTTATATACTGCTGTTATATACTACTGTTATATACTACTATCATATACTACTGTCATATACTACTGTCATATACTACTGTCATATACTACTGTCATATACTACTGTTATAAACTACTGTTATAAACTACTGTTATATACTACTGTTATATACTACTGTTATATACTACCTCAGATCAGGAGAGAGACTCTGTAACATTTCTTTGGATTAAATTGATTTTGAAATGAGATCGAGGCTGATGTCGTGCCCTCTGCTCTTCATCACAGTCAGCTCCTCTTCATCAGCGGTCTCCCTCTGGTGTTCCCCTGGTCTTCTCTTGGTCTTCCCCTGGTCTTCCCCGGGTCTTCCTCTGGTCTTCCTCTGGTCTTCCTCTGGTCTTCCTCTGGTCTTCCTCTGGTCTTCCCCTGGTCTTCCCCTGGTCTTCCCCTGGTCTTCCCCGGGTCTTCCTCTGGTCTTCCTCTGGTCTTCCTCTGGTCTTCCTCTGGTCTTCCTCTGGTCTTCCTCTGGTCTTCCCCTGGTCTTCCCCGGGTCTTCCTCTGGTCTTCCTCTGGTCTTCCTCTGGTCTTCCTCTGGTCTTCCTCTGGTCTTCCCCTGGTCTGTCTCTGGTCTCCCTCTGGTCTTCCCCTGGTCTCCCTCTGGTCTCCCTCTGGTCTTCCCCTGGTCTCCCTCTGGTCTCTGATCAGGTCTATGATGTGTGCGGCGACACGTGGATGGATCTGACATGATGTAAATGCTGCAGTGAGGAGCAGGAAGACCAGGTCTGAGTCTGCTCTAGTCCTGACCCCGCCTCGAGGAGACTTTACAAACACAACTTTGTACAGAATAAAGCAGAGCAGGGCGAGCTTTTGTCCTTGTGTGCTGCAGTCTCCCATCGTCTCTGCCCAGGTGCGGCGCCGTCACCACAATAGCCACAGAACAAAACGCCGCAGCTGCCTTGACCCACCAACCGCTATTGGACGTCCAAGCACCTCTGAAAATGTGATTGCGAAAAGAACAGAAGTGTCGACCGTCGCCAAATGCATGCGACGGAAACACACGGAGCACCTTGAACAGTCCTTCATCAGAAACACTGAAGTGCGGAGGCCGCGCCGAGAGCTATTGTCGCCGCATTTCATATGCAGCACAACTCTGAGGAAAGTGCAGCCAGTTCAAGATGTGGAGGTGGTTTTAGTGCAAGGTCTGGACTGTGCAGTGCCTCGTGATGTGTTGGACTGTGGCTTCACTTGGTCTCACAGTCTGTGGGGGCTCTCAGGGGGGGTTTCTCTCGCTCTCAGGGGGGTTTCTCTCGCCCTCAGGGAAATCTACTTACTGCTAATTTTACTTCAGTAATATTGGTTTGAAATGACATTGCTTTTTACGTATAATTTCTTATAGACACTTCTATTATTCATTCACTCTGTGCACAGCTACAGTAATGTCTGTAGCCACAGCTGCCCCAAGGCAGACTGAAGTGATTCTTCCACACTCAGCAGACTATGAGCTGCCATGTGGGCGTGGCTTCTCGTTCCTTGTTGGAGTTTGAAATATCCAAGTCATTAAGACACGACAGGGACTTGCTAACTACGCAGTCACTGCTGCTACAGTCACTGCTGCAGTCACTGCTGCTACAGCCACTGCTGCTACAGTCACTGCTGCTACAGTCACTGCTGCAGTCACTGCTGCTACAGCCACTGCTACAGTCACTGCTACAGTCACTGCTGCTACAGTCACTGCTGCTACAGTCACTGCTACAGTCACTGCTGCAGTCACTGCTGCTACAGCCACTGCTGCTACAGTCACTGCTGCTACAGTCACTGCTGCAGTCACTGCTGCTACAGCCACTGCTGCAGTCACTGCTGCAGTCACTGCTGCTACAGTCACTGCTGCTACAGTCACTGCTACAGTCACTGCTGCTACAGTCACTGCTGCAGTCACTGCTGCTACAGTCACTGCTGCTACAGCCACTGCTGCTACAGTCACTGCTGCTACAGTCACTGCTGCTACAGCCACTGCTGCTACAGTCACTGCTGCTACAGTCACTGCTGCTACAGTCACTGCTGCTACAGTCACTGCTGCAGTCACTGCTGCTACAGTCACTGCTACAGTCACTGCTACAGTCACTGCTGCTACAGTCACTGCTGCAGTCACTGCTGCAGTCACTGCTGCTACAGTCACTGCTGCTACAGTCACTGCTGCTACAGTCACTGCTGCTACAGCCACTGCTGCTACAGTCACTGCTGCTACAGTCACTGCTGCTACAGTCACTGCTGCAGTCACTGCTGCTACAGTCACTGCTACAGTCACTGCTGCTACAGTCACTGCTACAGTCACTGCTACAGCCACTGCTGCAGTCACTGCTGCAGTCACTGCTGCTACAGCCACTGCTGCTACAGTCACTGCTACAGTCACTGCTGCTACAGTCACTGCTGCTACAGTCACTGCTGCTACAGTCACTGCTGCTACAGTCATTGCTACAGTCACTGCTGCAGTCACTGCTGCTACAGTCACTGCTGCTACAGTCACTGCTGCTACAGTCACTGCTGCTACAGTCACTGCTGCAGTCACTGCTGCTACAGTCACTGCTGCTACAGTCACTGCTGCTACAGCCACTGCTGCTACAGTCACTGCTGCTACAGTCACTGCTGCTACAGTCACTGCTGCAGTCACTGCTACAGTCACTGCTACAGTCACTGCTGCTACAGTCACTGCTGCTACAGTCACTGCTACAGTCACTGCTGCAGTCACTGCTGCTACAGTCACTGCTGCTACAGTCACTGCTACAGTCACTGCTGCTACAGTCACTGCTGCTACAGTCACTGCTACAGTCACTGCTGCAGTCACTGCTGCTACAGTCACTGCTACAGTCACTGCTGCTACAGTCACTGCTACAGTCACTGCTACAGTCACTGCTGCTACAGTCACTGCTGCTACAGTCACTGCTACAGTCACAGTCACTGCTACAGTCACTGCTGCAGTCACTGCTGCTACAGTCACTGCTGCTACAGTCACTGCTGCTACAGCCACTGCTGCTACAGTCACTGCTGCTACAGTCACTGCTGCTACGGTCACTGCTGCTACAGCCACTGCTGCTACAGTCACTGCTGCTACAGTCACTGCTGCAGTCACTGCTGCTACAGTCACTGCTACAGTCACTGCTGCTACAGTCACTGCTGCAGTCACTGCTGCTACAGTCACTGCTGCTACAGTCACTGCTGCTACAGCCACTGCTGCTACAGTCACTGCTGCTACAGTCACTGCTGCTACAGTCACTGCTGCTACGGTCACTGCTGCTACAGTCACTGCTGCTACAGTCACTGCTACAGTCACTGCTGCTACAGTCACTGCTGCTACAGCCACTGCTGCTACAGTCACTGCTACAGCCACTGCTGCTACAGTCACTGCTACAGCCACTGCTGCTACAGTCACTGCTGCAACAGTCACTGCTGCTACAGTCACTGCTACAGTCACTGATGCTACAGTCACTGATGCTACAGCCACTGCTGCTACAGCCACTGCTGCTACAGTCACTGCTGCTGCAGTCACTGCTGCTACAGTCACTGCTACAGTCACTGCTGCTACAGTCACTGCTGCTACAGCCACTGCTGCTACAGTCACTGCTACAGCCACTGCTGCTACAGTCACTGCTACAGCCACTGCTGCTACAGTCACTGCTGCAACAGTCACTGCTGCTACAGTCACTGCTACAGTCACTGCTGCTACAGTCACTGCTACAGTCACTGCTGCTACAGTCACTGCAACAGTCACTGCTGCTACAGTCACTGCTGCTACAGTCACTGCTACAGTCACTGCTGCTACAGTCACTGCTGCTACAGTCACTGCTGCTACAGTCACTGCTGCTACAGCCACTGCTCTACAGTCACTGCTGCTACAGTCACTGCTGCTACAGCCACTGCTGCTACAGTCACTGCTACAGTCACTGCTACAGTCACTGCTACAGTCACTGCTACAGTCACTGATGCTACAGTCACTGATGCTACAGTCACTGCTGCTACAGTCACTGCTGCTACAGCCACTGCTACAGTCACTGCTACAGTCACTGCTGCTACAGTCACTGCTACAGTCACTGCTACAGTCACTGCTACAGTCACTGCTGCTACAGTCACTGCTACAGTCACTGCTACAGTCACTGCTGCTACAGTCACTGCTGCTACAGTCACTGCAACAGTCACTGCTGCTACAGTCACTGCTGCTACAGTCACTGCTACAGTCAGTTTTCTATAAATGGGCTTAGTGAATCAACTCTGATTGGTCAGAACGCTGCCCCTCTGTGCGCATGCATGAGACACACACACGTGCTTGTTAGAATTAGGAGCTCGTTCACTGCAGAGACCCGGAAGGACAAAAGCCACTGATTTGATCCGGCCACCATCTTAGACCGCTGGGGCTTGGCTGCTACAGAGCGGTGATTTTCAGCCCAATAAACTTCTAAGTTTCCAAAACATACAACATAAACGTGTCGTGTCATTTCTCAGATCACTGTAAGTTTAGAACTGTTCATAATATTGTTGTTTTAGATCCTTTTGCAGAGTCGTCCTTTTGGCCTCGAGCAGCGTCAGAGACGGTCCCCACAATGTCACTGAGTGTGTGGTGTGTGTGTTGCAGGGCTGTGAGCCGCCCGGTCCTCATCCTGCTCCCGGTCCTGGGCCTGACCTGGCTGTGCGGGGTCCTAGTGCACCTCTCTGTGGCCGTGGCTTACATCTTCATCATCCTCAATGCTTTCCAGGTAAATGTGTATGTCACATTAGACCCAGGACTGAGGCTTTAGACCAGGACTGAGACTGTAGACCCAGGACTGAGGCTGTAGACCCAGGACTGAGGCTGTAGACCCAGGACTGAGGCTGTAGATCCAGGACTGAGGCTGTAGATCCAGGACTGAGGCTGTAGACCCAGGACTGAGGCTGTAGACCAGGACTGAGGCTGTAGACCAGAACTGAGACTGTAGACCCAGGACTGAGGCTGTAGACCCAGGACTGAGGCTGTAGATCCAGGACTGACGCTTTTACTTTTTTGGATGTTTAAAATTTCTTGCAACAGAATCAATCTCTGTACACGGTGGTGATAAACTACTGTAGCCACAGCTGCCCTGGGGCACACAGACAGAAGTGAGGCAACCAGTCTGTGCCATCGGCCCCTCCCACCACCACCAACCATTCACACACACACCAGACTCGTGTCTTGCTTAAGGACACAGCCGCAGCCGCCCTGTGGCACCCGGTGTTCCCAGACTGAGTGTGTTTATGTGTCGTAAAAACAGCTGAACAAAACCAGAAGAAATCCTAAATAACCACAGGACCTGGCCTTCACCTGCAGGTGGCGCCACAGCAACATGTCCTGCTGCTCCTCCACACACATGTTTAGTCCTGACTCTGGGACCAGCAGAAGGCCAGTCCCTGTGCTCCTCAGAGTCCCAGCAGGAGTCCAGTCCCTGTGCTCCTCAGAGTCCCAGCAGGAGGCCAGTCCCTGTGCTCCTCAGAGTCCCAGCAGGAGTCCAGTCCCTGTGCTCCTCAGAGTCCCAGCAGGAGTCCAGTCCCTGTGCTCCTCAGAGTCCCAGCAGGAGTCCAGTCCCTGTGCTCCTCAGAGTCCCAGCAGGAGTCCAGTCCCTGTGCTCCTCAGAGTCCCAGCAGGAGTCCAGTCCCTGTGCTCCTCAGAGTCCCAGCAGGAGGCCAGTCCCTGTGCTCCTCAGAGTCCCAGCAGGAGTCCAGTCCCTGTGCTCCTCAGAGTCCCAGCAGGAGTCCAGTCCCTGTGCTCCTCAGAGTCCCAGCAGGAGTCCAGTCCCTGTGCTCCTCAGAGTCCCAGCAGGAGGCCAGTCCCTGTGCTCCTCAGAGTCCCAGCAGGAGGCCAGTCCCAGGGACAAGGAGCTGCAGATTCTCACAGGCTCATGTCTCAGTGTGTGTGTCTGTGCGTGTCCGTGTGCGTTTGTGTGTGTGTGTTTGTGTGTGTCTGTGCGTGTGCGCAGGTTATGTGCAGGTTGTGTGTGTGCGTGTGTATCAGTGTGTGTGTTGCAGGTTTTATGTGTGTGTGTGTGTGTGTGTGTGTGTGTGTGTGTACGTGTGTGTGTTGGGGCCTCTCAACAACACTCCCACTGATCTTTAATTAATCAGAAGGAGCCGAACCCTGCGTGACCTCAGAGCTGCTCGTTAATTTAGATTTACAACCAGAGGAAGATAAGAGGAAGAGGAGGAGGAAGAGGAGGACACACACACACACACACACTGATAGACACAGACACACACCGATACACACAGACACACACACACACTGATACACATACAGTATACACACACACAGTGATACACACATACACACACACACTGATACACACATACACACACACACTGATACACACAGACACAAACACACTGATACACACATACACACACACACTGATACACACAGACACATGTTAGCATGTGATGCTACTGTACTGTGTCTCTGTAACTATACTGTCTCTGTAACTATACTGTCCTCTGTAACTATACTGTCCTCTGTAACTATACTGTCCTCTGTAACTATACTGTCCTCTGTAACTATACTGTCCTCTGTAACTATACTGTCTCTGTAACTATACTGTCTCTGTAACTATACTGTCTCTGTAACTATACTGTCTCTGTAACTATACTGTCTCTGTAACTATACTGTCCTCTGTAACTATACTGTCCTCTGTAACTATACTGTCCTCTGTAACTATACTGTCTCTGTAACTATACTGTCTCTGTAACTATACTGTCTCTGTAACTATACTGTCCTCTGTAACTATACTGTCCTCTGTAACTATACTGTCCTCTGAAACTATACTGTCCTCTGTAACTATACTGTCCTCTGTAACTATACTGTCCTCTGTAACTATACTGTCCTCTGTAACTATACTGTCCTCTGTAACTATACTGTCTCTGTAACTATACTGTCCTCTGTAACTATACTGTCTCTGTAACTATACTGTCCTCTGAAACTATACTGTCTCTGTAACTATACTGTCTCTGTAACTATACTGTCTCTGTAACTATACTGTCCTCTGTAACTATACTGTCCTCTGTAACTATACTGTCCTCTGAAACTATACTGTCTCTGTAACTATAGTGTCTCTGTAACTATACTGTCTCTGTAACCATACTGTCTCTGTAACTATACTGTCTGTGTAACTATACTGTCCTCTGTAACTATACTGTCCTCTGAAACTATACTGTCTCTGTAACTATACTGTCTCTGTAACTATACTGTCCTCTGTAACTATACTGTCCTCTGAAACTATACTGTCCTCTGTAACTATACTGTCTCTGTAACTATACTGTCCTCTGTAACTATACTGTCTCTGTAACTATACTGTCTCTGTAACTATACTGTCTCTGTAACTATACTGTCCTCTGTAACTATACTGTCTCTGTAACTATACTGTCCTCTGTAACTATACTGTCCTCTGTAACTATACTGTCTCTGTAACTATACTGTCTCTGTAACTATACTGTCCTCTGTAACTATACTGTCCTCTGAAACTATACTGTCTCTGTAACTATACTGTCTCTGTAACTATACTGTCCTCTGTAACTATACTGTCCTCTGAAACTATACTGTCTCTGTAACTATACTGTCTCTGTAACTATACTGTCCTCTGTAACTATACTGTCCTCTGAAACTATACTGTCTCTGTAACTATACTGTCCTCTGTAACTATACTGTCCTCTGTAACTATACTGTCCTCTGTAACTATACTGTCCTCTGTAACTATACTGTCTCTGTAACTATACTGTCTCTGTAACTATACTGTCTCTGTAACTATACTGTCTCTGTAACTATACTGTCTCTGTAACTATACTGTCCTCTGTAACTATACTGTCCTCTGTAACTATACTGTCTCTGTAACTATACTGTCTCTGTAACTATACTGTCCTCTGTAACTATACTGTCTCTGTAACTATACTGTCTCTGTAACTATACTGTCTCTGTAACTATACTGTCTCAGTCATATACTTTGTATAAAAAGATGACTGAGAGACAGTATAGTTACAGAGACAGTATAGTTACAGAGACAGTATAGTTACAGAGACAGTATAGTATATTAGAGTATAGTAGAGTATAGTATAGTATGGTAGAGTAGTGTAGAGTAGAGTAGAGTATAGTAGCCTGGACGTCTGCCACCTCCGGCGCTGAGCTGAAGGGAGTGAAACTGATAAGACTCAGAACTGTGTGAATTCTTTGTTCTCTCCTCACGCACCTGTGTCTCTGTCCACAGGGTCTCTACATATTTATGGTCTACGCCGTGTACAACAGCGAGGTGAGAGACCAGAGTGAGACCAGAGAGAGACCAGAGTGAGACCAGAGTGAGACCAGAGTGAGACCAGAGTGAGACCAGAGTGAGACCAGAGAGAGACCAGAGAGAGAGACCAGAGAGAGACCAGAGAGAGACCAGAGTGAGACCAGAGTGAGACCAGAGTGAGACCAGAGTGAGACCAGAGTGAGACCAGAGAGAGACCAGAGAGAGACCAGAGAGAGACCAGAGAGCGACCAGAGAGAGACCAGAGAGAGACCAGAGAGAGACCAGAGGGAGACCAGAGGGAGACCAGAGGGAGACCAGAGGGAGACCAGAGGGAGACCAGAGGGAGACCAGAGAGACCAGAGGGAGACCAGAGAGAGACCAGAGGGAGACCAGAGGGAGACCAGAGGGAGACCAGAGGGAGACCAGAGAGAGACCAGAGGAAGACCAGAGAGAGACCAGAGAGAGACCAGAGGGAGACCAGAGGGAGACCAGAGGGAGACCAGAGGGAGACCAGAGAGACCAGAGGGAGACCAGAGAGAGACCAGAGGGAGACCAGAGAGAGACCAGAGAGAGACCAGAGGGAGACCAGAGAGAGACCAGAGAGAGACCAGAGAGAGACCAGAGAGAGACCAGAGAGAGACCAGAGAGAGACCAGAGAGAGACTGCTGTACATTTGTCTTCTTGTGTGAAAGAAATGCCTGAGCCTAAAGCTGCTCCTCCTGCTGTAGGTGCGGAGCGCTATCAAGAGGATCAAAGAGAAGAGGAAGGCCTTATCGTTCACCGTGAGTGATAATGCTAATGCTAAAGCTAATGCTAATGCTAATGCTAAAGCTAATATAATTTGGTGGAAAGGAAACAAACAAGGTGTATTGTCTGTATTTTGTACATCAGAATTTAGTATTTACATTTTCTTTGCCCTAAGCACTTTGTGATTACAGCACTTTCTGAGCCCTGCAGTCTTATGGCAACGCAGCCAATATGTGTTTTTGTTTAGTTAGACCCAGGACTGAGGCTTTAGACCCAGGACTGAGGCTGTAGACCCAGGACTGAGGCTGTAGACCCAGGACTGAGGCTGTAGACCCAGGACTGAGGCTGTAGACCCAGGACTGAGGCTGTAGACCCAGGACTGAGGCTGTAGACCCAGGACTGAGGCTGTAGACCCAGGACTGAGGCTGTAGACCCAGGACTGAGACGGTCTGGTCCGTGATCCTGATGCTCCACAGAACGCTCTCAGTCATGCATACATGGTACTACACACATCGTGCTACACACATGGTACTACACACATCGTGCTACACACATGGTACTATACACATGGCGGCACGGTGGCTGAGTGGTTAGCACTCTCACTTCTCAGCAAGAAGGTCCTGGGTTTGAGTCCCGATCAGAACAGGGCCTTTCTGAGTTCTCCTTCTCATGTTCTGCATGTTCTCCCTGTGTCTGTGTAGGTTTTTTCCGGTTCCTCCGGTTTCCCCTACCACTAAAAACATGTCCAATAGTTCTGTGCCTCCTGTACTGGCCCCTCCCATCTCTGTGTGGACTGACAGACTAATGTACTGGTCTATAGAGTATACATTACTTACTTACTACCTACTATACTTCAGGACAGAGACCTGGGACCAGGACTAATGTGAGAGGACTCCAGGACAGAGACCTGAGACCAGGACTAATGGGAGAGGACTTCAGGACAGAGACCTGAGACCAGGACTAATGTGAGAGGACTTCAGGACAGAGACCTGAGACCAGGACTAATGTGAGAGGACTTCAGGACAGAGACCTGAGACCAGGACTAATGTGAGAGGACTTCAGGACAGAGACCTGAGACCAGGACTAATGTGAGAGGACTTCAGGACAGAGACCTGAGACCAGGACTAATGTGAGAGGACTTCAGGACAGAGACCTGAGACCAGGACTAATGTGAGAGGACTTCAGGACAGAGACCTGAGACCAGGACTAATGTGAGAGGACTTCAGGACAGAGACCTGAGACCAGGACTAATGTGAGAGGACTTCAGGACAGAGACCTGAGACCAGGACTAATGTGAGAGGACTTCAGGACAGAGACCTGAGACCAGGACTAATGTGAGAGGACTTCAGGACAGAGACCTGAGACCAGGACTAATGTGAGAGGACTTCAGGACAGAGACCTGAGACCAGGACTAATGTGAGAGGACTTCAGGACAGAGACCTGAGACCAGGACTAATGTGAGAGGACTTCAGGACAGAGACCTGAGACCAGGACTAATGTGAGAGGACTTCAGGACAGAGACCTGAGACCAGGACTAATGTGAGAGGACTTCAGGACAGAGACCTGAGACCAGGACTAATGTGAGAGGACTTCAGGACAGAGACCTGAGACCAGGACTAATGTGAGAGGACTTCAGGACAGAGACCTGAGACCAGGACTAATGTGAGAGGACTTCAGGACAGACCTGAGACCAGGACTAATGTGAGAGGACTTCAGGACAGAGACCTGAGACCAGGACTAATGTGAGAGTACTTCAGGACAGAGACCTGAGACCAGGACTAATGTGAGAGGACTTCAGGACAGAGACCTGAGACCAGGACTAATGTGAGAGGACTTCAGGACAGAGACCTGAGACCAGGACTAATGTGAGAGTACTTCAGGACAGAGACCTGAGACCAGGACTAATGTGAGAGGACTTCAGGACAGAGACCTGAGACCTGAGACCAGGACTAATGTGAGAGTACTTCAGGACAGAGACCTGAGACCAGGACTAATGTTAGAGGACTTCAGGACAGAGACCTGAGACCAGGACTAATGATTTCTGATGTTGTTTCTGTAGATTCTGTACCTGTGAGTAACTTTCTAAAGTTTCTTGACCCTGTGAACCCGGAGCTCGTTACCTTTGGTCAAATGTCTCATGAAAGGGACTGGACCAAGAAAAGACTTAAATGAATCCAAAGCTCTGCAGACCGGGCCGGATGAGGCCCCCGGGCCACAGAGAGGAGGCGTGACTCTCTTGTGCGGCACAGTGTCTGAGTGGTTAGCTTCTCAGCAAGAAGGTTCTGGGTTCGAGTGGCATGTTCTAACCCTAGTGTAGTGATATATTTATTCTGTTCTATTGAATGAACACAAAGTTATTAAAATAATCTGCTCTAAACAAACATGTTTCTTTACTTTTTGACACTGAAGCAGCTTTTAGCAAAGAATGAGAAGGTCCTGGTTCTTTACGACAGGACGATCCCGATGTGTCCCAAAGACACAGACTAAGATCAGAGACAGTTTTGTCCAATTCAAATGCACTTTATTGAGTTGTTGTTGAGTGTTGTGTTTCATGCCATTGGGACATGAAGATTGTCTTATGTGTTGCTTGTGTCTCAGAACTGCTCGCAGCCCGGCAGCTTCCTCCCTTCGCAGCGGGCCCCTGTGAGCTCCTGGGGCCGGTACCCTCCGTCCCCCTCCAGCCCAGAGACCAGCGACACCTCGGGGGCCCCCAGCTCCGCATCCACCTCCCTGGTCATCAAGAACGGTGAGGCCTGGACCTGGTCTGACGCAGACTCTGAGTTCCTGAAGTTTACTGTGTTTTTCTGCAGAGAGTTTTCGAAAGGAGAGTATTGTCAGTTTCTCCACACGACCGTCGTCAGGAAACCAAGTGAGTGACTCCATGAACACGTCTTACTAAAGCTCGGGGTCACAGATTTATCCAAGCCTCTTCTGTCTACTTTGAAACAGGAGAGAGAAAGTAGGACGTCAGATCATGGTCCCTCAGTGTTTACTCATCATCACACAGAATAACAGTTATATACTGTATATTCAAAGTCAATAAAAAGTATAGCCCTCTCTGGTCTCTCTCTGGTCTCTCTCTGGTCTCTCTCTGGTCTCTCTCTGGTCTCTCTCTCTGGTCTCTCTCTGGTCTCTCTCTGGTCTCTCTCTGGTCTCTCTCTGGTCTCTCTCTGGTCTCTCTCTCTGGTCTCTCTCTGGTCTCTCTCTGGTCTCTCTCTCTGGTCTCTCTCTGGTCTCTCTCTGGTCTCTCTCTCTGGTCTCTCTCTAGTCTCTCTCTGGTCTCTCTCTGGTCTCTCTCTGGTCTCTCTCTGGTCTCTCTCTAGTCTCTCTCTGGTCTCTCTCTGGTCTCTCTCTGGTCTCTCTCTCTGGTCTCTCTCTGGTCTCTCTCTGGTCTCTCTCTCTGGTCTCTCTCTGGTCTCTCTCTGGTCTCTCTCTCTGGTCTCTCTCTAGTCTCTCTCTGGTCTCTCTCTGGTCTCTCTCTGGTCTCTCTCTGGTCTCTCTCTGGTCTCTCTCTGGTCTCTCTCTGGTCTCTCTCTGGTCTCTCTCTCTGGTCTCTCTCTGGTCTCTCTCTCTGGTCTCTCTCTGGTCTCTCTCTAGTCTCTCTCTGGTCTCTCTCTGGTCTCTCTCTGGTCTCTCTCTGGTCTCTCACTGGTCTCTCTCTCTGGTCTCTCACTGGTCTCTCTCTGGTCTCTCTCTAGTCTCTCTCTGGTCTCTCTCTGGTCTCTCTCTGGTCTCTCTCTGGTCTCTCACTGGTCTCTCTCTCTGGTCTCTCTCTGGTCTCTCTCTGGTCTCTCTCTGGTCTCTCTCTGGTCTCCCTCTGGTCTGTGTGTAACAGTGTGTGTGTTTTGCAGGTCGTGCAGTTGACCGGCTTCAAACCCTCAGGTACCGTTCGAATGTGTTCTCTCTCATGTGTTCTCTCTCATGTGTTCTCTCTCATGTGTTCTCTCTCATGTGTTCTCTCTCTCATGTGTTCTCTCTCTCATGTGTTCTCTCTCTCATGTGTTCTCTCTCATGTGTTCTCTCTCTCATGTGTTCTCTCTCATGTGTTCTCTCTCATGTGTTCTCTCTCATATGTTCTCTCTCTCATGTGTTCTCTCTCGTGTTCTCTCTCTCATGTGTTCTCTCTCTAATGTGTTCTCTCGCATGTGTTCTCTCTCTCATGTGTTCTCTCTCATGTGTTCTCTCTCATGTGTTCTCTCTCATGTGTTCTCTCTCGTGTTCTTTCTCTCATGTGTTCTCTCTCATGTGTTCTCTCTCATGTGTTCTCTCTCGTGTTCTCTCTCTCATGTGTTCTCTCTCTCATGTGTTCTCTCTCATGTGTTCTCTCTCATGTGTTCTCTCTCATGTGTTCTCTCTCATGTGTTCTCTCTCATGTGTTCTCTCTCTCATGTGTTCTCTCTCATGTGTTCTCTCTCTCATGTGTTCTCTCTCATGTGTTCTCTCTCTCATGTGTTCTCTCTCTCATGTGTTCTCTCTCTCATGTGTTCTCTCTCTCATGTGTTCTCTCTTGTGTACTCTCATGTGTTCTCTCTCATGTGTTCTCTCTCTCATGTGTTCTCTCTTGTGTTCTCTCATGTGTTCTCTCTCATGTGTTCTCTCTCATGTGTTCTCTCTCATGTGTTCTCTCTCTCATGTGTTCTCTCTCTCATGTGTTCTCTCTCATGTGTTCTCTCTCTCATGTGTTCTCTCTCATGTGTTCTCTCTCATGTGTTCTCTCGTGTTCTCTCTCTGATGTGTTCTCTCTCTCATGTGTTCTCTCTCATGTGTTCTCTCTCTCATGTGTTCTCTCTCTCATGTGTTCTCTCTCTCATGTGTTCTCTCTCATGTGTTCTCTCGCATGTGTTCTCTCTCTCATGTGTTCTCTCGCATGTGTTCTCTCTCTCATGTGTTCTCTCTCTCATGTGTTCTCTCTCGTGTTCTCGCTCTCATGTGTTCTCTCTCATGTGTTCTCTCTCGTGTTCTCTCTCTCATGTGTTCTCTCGCATTTGTTCTCTCTCTCATGTGTTCTCTCTCATGTGTTCTCTCTCGTGTTCTCTCTCATGTGTTCTCTCTCATGTGTTCTCTCTCTCATGTGTTCTCTCTCGTGTTCTCTCTCTCATGTGTTCTCTCTCGTGTTCTCTCTCTCATGTGTTCTCTCGCATGTGTTCTCTCTCTCATGTGTTCTCTCTCTCATGTGTTCTCTCTCGTGTTCTCTCTCATGTGTTCTCTCTCTCATGTGTTCTCTCTCGCATGTGTTCTCTCTCTCATGTGTTCTCTCTCTTATGTGTTCTCTCTCTCATTTGTTCTCTCTCTCATGTGTTCACTCTCTCATGTGTTCTCTCTCTCATGTTTTCTCTCTCATGTGTTCTCTCATGTGTTTTCTCTCTCATGTGTTCTCTCTCTCGTGTTCTCTCTCTCATGTGTTCTCTCTCTCATGTGTTCTCTCTCTCATGTGTTCTCTCTCGTGTTCTCGCTCTCATGTGTTCTCTCGCATGTGTTCTCTCTTTCATGTGTTCTCTCGCATGTGTTCTCTCTCATGTGTTCTCTCTCATGTGTTCTCTCTCATGTGTTCTCTCTCGTGTTCTCTCTCTCATGTGTTCTCTCTCGTGTTCTCTCTCATGTGTTCTCTCTCGCATGTGTTCTCTCTCTGATGTGTTTCTCTCTCTCATGTGTTCTCTCTCATGTGTTCTCTCTCTCATGTGTTCTCTCTCTCATGTGTTCTCTCTCTCATGTGTTCTCTCTCATGTGTTCTCTCTCTCATGTGTTCTCTCTCTCATGTGTTCTCTCTCAGTGTTCTCTCTCTCATGTGTTCTCTCTCTCATGTGTTCTCTCTCATGTTTCTCTCTCTCATGTGTTCTCTCTCTCATGTGTTCTCTCTCTCATGTGTTCTCTCTCATGTGTTCTCTCTCTCATGTGTTCTCTCTCTCATGTGTTCTCTCTCATGTGTTCTCTCTCTCATGTGTTCTCTCTCTCATGTGTTCTCTCTCATGTGTTCTCTCATGTGTTCTCTCATGTGTTCTCTCTCTCATGTGTTCTCTCTCATGTGTTCTCTCTCATGTGTTCTCTCTCTCATGTGTTCTCTCTCATGTGTTCTCTCGCATGTGTTCTCTCGTGTTCTCTCTCTCATGTGTTCTCTCTCATGTGTTCTCTCTCTCATGTGTTCTCTCTCTCATGTGTTCTCTCTCATGTGTTCTCTCGCATGTGTTCTCTCGCGTTCTCTCTCTCATGTGTTCTCTCTCATGTGTTCTCTCTCTCATGTGTTCTCTCGTGTTCTCTCTCATGTGTTCTCTCTCTCATGTGTTCTCTCTCTCATGTGTTCTCTCTCATGTGTTCTCTCTCGTGTTCTCTCTCTCATGTGTTCTCTCTCATGTGTTCTCTCTCTCATGTGTTCTCTCTCATGTGTTCTCTCTCTCATGTGTTCTCTCTCTCATGTGTTCTCTCTTATGTGTTCTCTCTCTCATGTGTTCTCTCTCTCATGTGTTCTCTCTCTCATGTGTTCTCTCTCATGTGTTCTCTCTCTCGTGTTCTCTCTCTCATGTGTTCTCTCTCATGTGTTCTCTCTCTCATGTGTTCTCTCTCTCATGTGTTCTCTCTCATGTGTTCTCTCTCTCATGTGTTCTCTCTCATGTGTTCTCTCTCGTGTTCTCTCTCATGTGTTCTCTCTCATGTGTTCTCTCTCATGTGTTCTCTCTCGTGTTCTCTCTCTCATGTGTTCTCTCGCATGTGTTCTCTCTCCCATGTGTTCTCTCTCATGTGTTCTCTCGCATGTGTTCTCTCTCTCATGTGTTCTCTCTCATGTGTTCTCTCTCTCATGTGTTCTCTCATATGTGTTCTCTCTCGTGTTCTCTCTCATGTGTTCTCTCTCTCATGTGTTCTCTCTCATGTGTTCTCTCTCGTGTTCTCTCTCTCATGTGTTCTCTCTCGTGTTCTCTCTCATGTGTTCTCTCTCGCATGTGTTCTCTCTCTCATTTGTTCTCTCTCATGTGTTCTCTCTCTCATGTGTTCTCTCTCTCATGTGTTCTCTCTCATGTGTTCTCTCTCTCATGTGTTCTCTCTCTCATGTGTTTTCTCTCTCATGTGTTCTCTCTCTCATGTGTTCTCTCTCATGTGTTCTCTCTCTCATGTGTTCTCTCTCTCATGTGTTCTCTCTCTCATGTGTTCTCTCTCATGTGTTCTCTCTCTCATGTGTTCTCTCTCATGTGTTCTCTCTCTCATGTGTTCTCTCTCTCATGTGTTCTCTCTCATGTGTTCTCTCTCTCATGTGTTCTCTCTCTCATGTGTTCTCTCTCTAATGTGTTCTCTCTCTCATGTGTTCTTCTCTCTCTCATGTGTTCTCTCTCTCATGTGTTCTCTCTCTCATGTGTTCTCTCTCATGTGTTCTCTCTCTCATGTGTTCTCTCTCTCATGTGTTCTCTCTCTAATGTGTTCTCTCTCTCATGTGTTCTCTCTCTCATGTGTTCTCTCTCTCATGTGTTCTCTCTCATGTGTTCTCTCTCTCATGTGTTCTCTCTCTCATGTGTTCTCTCGCATGTGTTCTCTCTCTCATGTGTTCTCTCTCTCATGTGTTCTCTCTCGTGTTCTCGCTCTCATGTGTTCTCTCTCATGTGTTCTCTCTCGTGTTCTCTCTCTCATGTGTTCTCTCGCATTTGTTCTCTCTCTCATGTGTTCTCTCTCATGTGTTCTCTCTCGTGTTCTCTCTCATGTGTTCTCTCTCATGTGTTCTCTCTCTCATGTGTTCTCTCTCGTGTTCTCTCTCTCATGTGTTCTCTCTCGTGTTCTCTCTCTCATGTGTTCTCTCGCATGTGTTCTCTCTCTCATGTGTTCTCTCTCTCATGTGTTCTCTCTCGTGTTCTCTCTCATGTGTTCTCTCTCTCATGTGTTCTCTCTCTCATGTGTTCTCTCTCGCATGTGTTCTCTCTCTCATGTGTTCTCTCTCTTATGTGTTCTCTCTCTCATTTGTTCTCTCTCTCATGTGTTCACTCTCTCATGTGTTCTCTCTCTCATGTTTTCTCTCTCATGTGTTCTCTCATGTGTTTTCTCTCTCATGTGTTCTCTCTCTCGTGTTCTCTCTCTCATGTGTTCTCTCTCTCATGTGTTCTCTCTCGTGTTCTCGCTCTCATGTGTTCTCTCGCATGTGTTCTCTCTTTCATGTGTTCTCTCTCATGTGTTCTCTCTCATGTGTTCTCTCTCATGTGTTCTCTCTCATGTGTTCTCTCTCGTGTTCTCTCTCTCATGTGTTCTCTCTCGTGTTCTCTCTCATGTGTTCTTTCTCGCATGTGTTCTCTCTCTGATGTGTTCTCTCTCTCATGTGTTCTCTCTCATGTGTTCTCTCTCTCATGTGTTCTCTCTCTCATGTGTTCTCTCTCTCATGTGTTCTCTCTCATGTGTTCTCTCTCTCATGTGTTCTCTCTCTCATGTGTTCTCTCTCATGTGTTCTCTCTCTCATGTGTTCTCTCTCTCATGTGTTCTCTCTCATGTGTTCTCTCTCTCATGTGTTCTCTCTCTCATGTGTTCTCTCTCTCATGTGTTCTCTCTCATGTGTTCTCTCTCTCATGTGTTCTCTCTCTCATGTGTTCTCTCTCATGTGTTCTCTCTCTCATGTGTTCTCTCTCTCATGTGTTCTCTCTCATGTGTTCTCTCATGTGTTCTCTCGCATGTGTTCTCTCGTGTTCTCTCTCTCATGTGTTCTCTCTCTCATGTGTTCTCTCTCTCATGTGTTCTCTCTCTCATGTGTTCTCTCTCTCATGTGTTCTCTCTCATGTGTTCTCTCGCATGTGTTCTCTCGTGTTCTCTCTCTCATGTGTTCTCTCTCATGTGTTCTCTCTCTCATGTGTTCTCTCGTGTTCTCTCTCATGTGTTCTCTCTCTCATGTGTTCTCTCTCTCATGTGTTCTCTCTCATGTGTTTCTCTCTCGTGTTCTCTCTCTCATGTGTTCTCTCTCATGTGTTCTCTCTCTCATGTGTTCTCTCTCATGTGTTCTCTCTCTCATGTGTTCTCTCTCTCATGTGTTCTCTCTCATGTGTTCTCTCTCTCATGTGTTCTCTCTCTCATGTGTTCTCTCTCTCATGTGTTCTCTCTCATGTGTTCTCTCTCTCGTGTTCTCTCTCTCATCTGTTCTCTCTCATGTGTTCTCTCTCTCATGTGTTCTCTCTCTCATGTGTTCTCTCTCATGTGTTCTCTCTCTCATGTGTTCTCTCTCATGTGTTCTCTCTCGTGTTCTCTCTCATGTGTTCTCTCTCATGTGTTCTCTCTCATGTGTTCTCTCTCGTGTTCTCTCTCTCATGTGTTCTCTCGCATGTGTTCTCTCTCCCATGTGTTCTCTCTCATGTGTTCTCTCGCATGTGTTCTCTCTCTCATGTGTTCTCTCTCATGTGTTCTCTCTCTCATGTGTTTTCTCTCATATGTGTTCTCTCTCGTGTTCTTTCTCATGTGTTCTCTCTCTCATGTGTTCTCTCTCATGTGTTCTCTCTCGTGTTCTCTCTCTCATGTGTTCTCTCTCGTGTTCTCTCTCATGTGTTCTCTCTCGCATGTGTTCTCTCTCTCATTTGTTCTCTCTCATGTGTTCTCTCTCTCTCATGTGTTCTCTCTCTCATGTGTTCTCTCTCATGTGTTCTCTCTCTCATGTGTTCTCTCTCTCATGTGTTTTCTCTCTCATGTGTTCTCTCTCTCATGTGTTCTCTCTTATGTGTTCTCTCTCTCATGTGTTCTCTCTCTCATGTGTTCTCTCTCTCATGTGTTCTCTCTCTCATGTGTTCTCTCTCATGTGTTCTCTCTCTCATGTGTTCTCTCTCTCATGTGTTCTCTCTCATGTGTTCTCTCTCTCATGTGTTCTCTCTCTCATGTGTTCTCTCTCTAATGTGTTCTCTCTCTCATGTGTTCTCTCTCTCATGTGTTCTCTCTCTCATGTGTTCTCTCTCTCATGTGTTCTCTCTCTCATGTGTTCTCTCTCTCATGTTCTCTCTCTCATGTGTTCTCTCTCTCATGTGTTCTCTCTCTCATGTGTTCTCTCTCTCATGTGTTCTCTCTCTAATGTGTTCTCTCTCTCATGTGTTCTCTCTCTCATGTGTTCTCTCTCTCATGTGTTCTCTCTCATGTGTTCTCTCTCTCATGTGTTCTCTCTCTCATGTGTTCTCTCTCATGTGTTCTCTCTCTCATGTGTTCTCTCTCTCATGTGTTCTCTCTCATGTGTTCTCTCTCTCATGTGTTCTCTCTCTCATGTGTTCTCTCTCATGTGTTCTCTCTCTCATGTGTTCTCTCTCTCATGTGTTCTCTCTCTCATGTGTTTCTCTCTCTGTGTTCTCTCTCTCATGTGTTCTCTCTCTCATGTGTTCTCTCTCTCATGTGTTCTCTCTCATGTGTTCTCTCTCATGTGTTCTCTCTCTCATGTGTTCTCTCTCTCATGTGTTCTCTCTCTCATGTGTTCTCTCTCTCATGTGTTCTCTCTCATGTGTTCTCTCTCTCATGTGTTCTCTCTCTCATGTGTTCTCTCTCATGTGTTCTCTCTCTCATGTGTTCTCTCTCTCATGTGTTCTCTCTCTCATGTGTTCCCTCTCTCATGTGTTCTCTCTCGTGTTCTCTCTCTCATGTGTTCTCTCTCTCATGTGTTCTCTCTCATGTGTTCTCTCTCATGTGTTCTCTCTCGTGTTCTCTCTCTCATGTGTTCTCTCGCATGTGTTCTCTCTCTCATGTGTTCTCTCTCATGTGTTCTCTCTCTCATGTGTTCTCTCTCTCATGTGTTCTCTCTCATATGTTCTCTCTCTCATGTGTTTTCTCTCTCATGTATTCTCTCTCATGTGTTCTCTCTCATGTGTTCTCTCTCTCATGTGTTCTCTCTCTCATGTGTTCTCTCTCTCATGTGTTCTCTCTCTCATGTGTTCTCTCTCATGTGTTCTCTCTCTCATGTGTTCTCTCTCTCATGTGTTCACTCTCTCATGTGTTCTCTCTCGTGTTCTCTCTCTCATGTGTTCTCTCTCTCATGTGTTCTCTCTCTCATGTGTTCTCTCTCTCATGTGTTCTCTCTCTCATGTGTTCTCTCTCGTGTTCTCTCTCGTGTGTTCTCTCTCATGTGTTCTCTCTCTCATGTGTTCTCTCTCTCATGTGTTCTCTCTCTCATGTGTTCTCTCTCATGTGTTCTCTCTCTCATGTGTTCTCTCTCTCATGTGTTCTCTCTGTCATGTGTTCTCTCTCTCATGTGTTCTCTCTCTCATGTGTTCTCTCTCATGTGTTCTCTCTCTCATGTGTTCACTCTCTCATGTGTTCTCTCTCGTGTTCTCTCTCTCATGTGTTCTCTCTCTCATGTGTTCTCTCTCATGTGTTCTCTCTCGTGTTCTCTCTCTCATGTGTTCTCTCGCATGTGTTCTCTCTCTCATGTGTTCTCTCTCATGTGTTCTCTCTCTCATGTGTTCTCTCTCATGTGTTCTCTCTCTCATGTGTTCTCTCTCTCATGTGTTCTCTCTCATGTGTTCTCTCTCTCATGTGTTCTCTCTCTCATGTGTTCTTTCTCTCATGTGTTCTCTCTCTCATGTGTTCTCTCTCATGTGTTCTCTCTCTCATTTGTTCTCTCTCTCATGTGTTCTCTCTCTCATGTGTTCACTCTCTCTCGTGTTCTCTCTCTTGTGTTCTCTCTCTCATGTGTTCTCTCTCATGTGTTCTCTCTCGTGTTCTCTCTCTCATGTGTTCTCTCTCGTGTTCTCTCTCATGTGTTCTCTCTCGCATGTGTTCTCTCTCTCATGTGTTCTCTCTCATGTGTTCTCTCTCTCATGTGTTCTCTCTCGCATGTGTTCTCTCTCTCATGTGTTCTCTCTCATGTGTTCTCTCTCTCATGTGTTCTCTCTCATGTGTTCTCTCTCTCATGTGTTCTCTCTCTCATGTGTTCTCTCTCATGTGTTCTCTCTCTCATGTGTTCTCTCTCTCATATGTTCTCTCTCATGTGTTCTCTCTCTCATGTGTTCTCTCTCATGTGTTCTCTCTCTCATGTGTTCTCTCTCTCATGTGTTCTCTCTCTCATGTGTTCTCTCTCTCATGTGTTCTCTCTCATATGTTCTCTCTCTCATGTGTTCTCTCTCTCATGTGTTCACTCTCTCATGTGTTCTCTCTCGTGTTCTCTCTCTCATGTGTTCTCTCTCTCATGTGTTCACTCTCTCATGTGTTCTCTCTCGTGTTCTCTCTCTCATGTGTTCTCTCTCTCATGTGTTCTCTCTCTCATGTGTTCTCTCTCTCATGTGTTCTCTCTCATGTTCTCTCTCTCATGTGTTCTCTCTCATGTGTTCTCTCTCATGTGTTCTCTCTCTCATGTGTTCTCTCTCTCATGTGTTCACTCTCTCATGTGTTCTCTCTCGTGTTCTCTCTCTCATGTGTTCTCTCTCGCATGTGTTCTCTCTCTCATGTGTTCTCTCTCTCATGTGTTCTCTCTCGTGTTCTCTCTCGTGTGTTCTCTCTCATGTGTTCTCTCTCTCATGTGTTCTCTCTCTCATGTGTTCTCTCTCTCATGTGTTCTCTCTCATGTGTTCTCTCTCTCATGTGTTCTCTCTCATGTGTTCTCTCTCTCATGTGTTCTCTCTCTCATGTGTTCACTCTCTCATGTGTTCTCTCTCGTGTTCTCTCTCTCATGTGTTCTCTCTCTCATGTGTTCTCTCTCGTGTTCTCTCTCGTGTGTTCTCTCTCATGTGTTCTCTCTCTCATGTGTTCTCTCTCTCGTGTTCTCTCTCTCATGTGTTCTCTCTCTCGTGTTCTCTCTCTCATGTGTTCTCTCTCTCATGTGTTCTCTCTCTCATGTGTTCTCTCTCATGTGTTCTCTCTCGTGTTCTCTCTCGTGTGTTCTCTCTCATGTGTTCTCTCTTTCATGTGTTCTCTCTCTTGTGTTCTCTCTCTCATGTGTTCTCTCTCTCGTGTTCTCTCTCTCATGTGTTCTCTCTCTCATGTGTTCTCTCTCGCATGTGTTCTCTCTCTCATGTGTTCTCTCTCTCATGTGTTCTCTCTCTCATGTGTTCTCTCTCTCATGTGTTCTCTCTCATGTGTTCTCCCTCTCATTTGTTCTCTCTCTCATGTGTTCTCTCTCTCATGTGTTCTCTCTCGTGTTCTCTCTCGTGTGTTCTCTCTCATGTGTTCTCTCTCTCATGTGTTCTCTCTCTCGTGTTCTCTCTCTCATGTGTTCTCTCTCTCGTGTTCTCTCTCTCATGTGTTCTCTCTCTCATGTGTTCTCTCTCTCATGTGTTCTCTCTCTCATGTGTTCTCTCTCGTGTTCTCTCTCGTGTGTTCTCTCTCATGTGTTCTCTCTCTCATGTGTTCTCTCTCTCGTGTTCTCTCTCTCATGTGTTCTCTCTCTCGTGTTCTCTCTCATGTGTTCTCTCTCTCATGTGTTCTCTCTCTCATGTGTTCTCTCTCTCATGTGTTCTCTCTCTCATGTGTTCTCTCTCATGTGTTCTCTCTCTCATGTGTTCTCTCTCTCATGTGTCCTCTCTCTCATGTGTTCTCTCTCATGTGTTCTCTCTCTCATTTGTTCTCTCTCTCATGTGTTCTCTCTCTCATGTGTTCACTCTCTCTCGTGTTCTCTCTCTTGTGTTCTCTCTCTCATGTGTTCTCTCTCATGTGTTCTCTCTCGTGTTCTCTCTCATGTGTTCTCTCTCATGTGTTCTCTCTCATGTGTTCTCTCTCGTGTTCTCTCTCTCATGTGTTCTCTCGCATGTGTTCTCTCTCCCATGTGTTCTCTCTCATGTGTTCTCTCGCATGTGTTCTCTCTCTCATGTGTTCTCTCTCATGTGTTCTCTCTCTCATGTGTTCTCTCATATGTGTTCTCTCTCGTGTTCTCTCTCATGTGTTCTCTCTCTCATGTGTTCTCTCTCATGTGTTCTCTCTCGTGTTCTCTCTCTCATGTGTTCTCTCTCGTGTTCTCTCTCATGTGTTCTCTCTCGCATGTGTTCTCCTCTTTTCTCTCTCTCATGTGTTCTCTCTCATGTGTTCTCTCTCTCATGTGTTCTCTCTCTCATGTGTTCTCTCTCATGTGTTCTCTCTCTCATGTGTTCTCTCTCTCATGTGTTTTCTCTCTCATGTGTTCTCTCTCTCATGTGTTCTCTCTCATGTGTTCTCTCTCTCATGTGTTCTCTCTCTCATGTGTTCTCTCTCTCATGTGTTCTCTCTCATGTGTTCTCTCTCTCATGTGTTTCTCTCTCATGTGTTCTCTCTCTCATGTGTTCTCTCTCTCATGTGTTCTCTCTCATGTGTTCTCTCTCTCATGTGTTCTCTCTCTCATGTGTGTTCTCTCTCTCTCATGTGTTCTCTCTCTCATCATGTGTTCTCTCTCTCATGTGTTCTCTCTCTCATGTGTTCTCTCTCTCATGTGTTCTCTCTCTCATGTGTTCTCTCTCTCATGTGTTCTCTCTCTCATGTGTTCTCTCTCTCTCATGTGTTTCTCTCTCTCATGTGTTCTCTCTCTCTCTCTCTCATGTGTTCTCTCTCTCATGTGTTCTCTCTCTCATGTGTTCTCTCTCTCATGTGTTCTCTTCATGTGTTCTCTCTTCATGTGTTTCTCTCTCTCATGTGTTCTCTCTCTCATGTGTTCTCTCTCTCTCTCTCTCATGTTTCTCTCATGTGTGTTCTCTCTCTCATGTGTTCTCTCTCTCATGTGTTCTCTCTTCATGTGTTCTCTCTCTCAGTTCTCTCTCTGTGTTCTCTCTCTCATTGTGTTCTCTCTCTCTGTGTTCTCTCTCTCATGTGTTCTCTCTCTCATGTGTTCTCTCTCATGTGTCTCTCTCTCTCATGTGTTCTCTCTCTCTCATGTGTTCTCTCTCATGTGTTCTCTTCATGTGTCTCTTTCATGTGTTCTCTCTCATGTGTTCTCTCTCTCATGTGTTCTCTCTCTCATGTGTTCTCTCTCTCATGTGTTCTCTCTCTCTCATGTGTTCTCTCTCTCATGTGTTCTCTCTCTCATGTGTTCTCTCTCATGTTTCTCTCTCATGTTCTTCTCCAGTGTTCTCTCTCTCTCTCATGTGTTCTCTCTCTCATGTGTTCTCTCTCTCATGTGTTTCTCTCTCATGTGTTCTCTCTCTCATGTGTTCTCTCTCTTCATGTTTCTCTCTCATGTTTCTCTCTCATCATGTGATGTTCTCTCTCTCATGTGTTCTCTCTCTCATGTGTGTTCTCTCTCATGTTTCTCTCTCATGTGTTCTCTCTCTCATGTGTTCTCTCTCTCATGTGTTACTCTCATGTGTTCTCTCCTCTCTCATGTGTTCTCTCTCGTGTTCTCTCTCTCATGTGTCTCTCTCTCTCATGTGTTCTCTCTCTCATGTGTTCTCTCTCTCGTGTTCTTCTCTCGTGTGTTCTCTCTCTCTCTCTCATGTGTTCTCTCTCTCATGTGTTCTCTCTCTCTCTCTCTCATGTGTTCTCTCTCTCATGTGTTCTCTCTCTCTGTGTTCTCTCTCTCATGTGTTTCTCTCTCAGTGTTCTCTCTGTGTTCTCTCTCTCATGTGTTCTCTCTCATGTGTTCTCTCTCTCATGTGTTCTCTCTCTCGTGTTCTCTCTCTCATGTGTTCTCTCTCTCATGTGTTCTCTCTCTCATGTGTTCTCGTGTTCTCTCTCATGTGTTCTCTCTCTCATGTGTTCTCTCTCTCATGTGTTCTCTCTCTCATGTGTTCTCTCTCTCTCATGTGTTCTCTTCATTTGTTCTCTCTCTCATGTGTTCTCTCTCTCATGTGTTCTCTCTCTCATGTGTTCTCTCTCGTGTTCTCTCTCGTGTGTTCTCTCTCATGTGTTCTCTCTCTCATGTGTTCTCTCTCATGTGTTTCTCTCTCTGTGTTCTCTCTCTCATGTGTTCTCTCTCTCTGTGTTCTCTCTCTCATGTGTTCTCTCTCTCATGTGTTCTCTCTCTCATGTGTTCTCTCTCTCATGTGTTCTCTCCGTGTTCTCTCTCTGTGTTCTCTCTCATGTGTTCTCTCTCTCGTGTTCTCTCTCTCATGTGTTCTCTCTCTGTGTTTCTCTCTCATGTGTTCTCTCTCTCATGTGTTCTCTCTCTCATGTGTTCTCTCTCTCATGTGTTCTCTCTCTCATGTTTCTCTCTCATGTGTTCTCTCTCTCATGTGTTCTCTCTCTCATGTGTTCTCTCTCTCATGTGTTCTCTCTCTCATGTGTTCTCTCTCATGTGTTCTCTCTCTCATTTGTTCTCTCTCTCATGTGTTCTCTCTCTCATGTGTTCACTCTCTCTCGTGTTCTCTCTCTTGTGTTCTCTCTCTCATGTGTTCTCTCTCATGTGTTCTCTCTCGTGTTCTCTCTCTCATGTGTTCTCTCTCGTGTTCTCTCTCATGTGTTCTCTCTTGCATGTGTTCTCTCTCTCATGTGTTCTCTCTCTCATGTGTTCTCTCTCATGTGTTGTCTCTCTCATGTGTTCTCTCTCGCATGTGTTCTCTCTCTCATGTGTTCTCTCTCATGTGTTCTCTCTCTCATGTGTTCTCTCTCATGTGTTCTCTCTCTCATGTGTTCTCTCTCTCATGTGTTCTCTCTCATGTGTTCTCTCTCTCATGTGTTCTCTCTCTCATATGTTCTCTCTCATGTGTTCTCTCTCTCATGTGTTCTCTCTCATGTGTTCTCTCTCTCATGTGTTCTCTCTCTCATGTGTTCTCTCTCTCATGTGTTCTCTCTTTCATGTGTTCTCTCTCTCATGTGTTCTCTCTCATATGTTCTCTCTCTCATGTGTTCTCTCTCTCATATGTTCTCTCTCTCGTGTTCTCTCTCATGTGTTCTCTCTTTCATGTGTTCTCTCTCGTGTTCTCTCTCTCATGTGTTCTCTCTCTCATGTGTTCACTCTCTCATGTGTTCTCTCTCGTGTTCTCTCTCTCATGTGTTCTCTCTCTCATGTGTTCTCTCTCTCATGTGTTCTCTCTCTCATGTGTTCTCTCTCATGTTCTCTCTCTCATGTGTTCTCTCTCATGTGTTCTCTCTCATGTGTTCTCTCTCTCATGTGTTCTCTCTCTCATGTGTTCACTCTCTCATGTGTTCTCTCTCGTGTTCTCTCTCTCATGTGTTCTCTCTCTCATGTGTTCTCTCTCGTGTTCTCTCTCGTGTGTTCTCTCTCATGTGTTCTCTCTCTCATGTGTTCTCTCTCTCATGTGTTCTCTCTCTCATGTGTTCTCTCTCTCGTGTTCTCTCTCTCATGTGTTCTCTCTCATGTGTTCTCTCTCTCATGTGTTCTCTCTCTCATGTGTTCACTCTCTCATGTGTTCTCTCTCGTGTTCTCTCTCGTGTGTTCTCTCTCATGTGTTCTCTCTCTGATGTGTTCTCTCTCTCGTGTTCTCTCTCTCATGTGTTCTCTCTCTCGTGTTCTCTCTCTCATGTGTTCTCTCTCTCATGTGTTCTCTCTCTCATGTGTTCTCTCTCTCATGTGTTCTCTCTCTCATGTGTTCTCTCTCGTGTTCTCTCTCGTGTGTTCTCTCTCATGTGTTCTCTCTCTCATGTGTTCTCTCTCTCGTGTTCTCTCTCTCATGTGTTCTCTCTCGTGTTCTCTCTCTCATGTGTTCTCTCTCATGTGTTCTCTCTCTCATGTGTTCTCTCTCATGTGTTCTCTCTCTCATGTGTTCTCTCTCATGTGTTCTCTCTCATGTGTTCTCTCTCTCATGTGTTCTCTCTCTCATGTGTTCTCTCTCTCATGTGTTCTCTCTCTTGTGTTCTCTCTCGTGTTCTCTCTCTCATTGTCTGCTGTGAAAAGTGTGACTTTTGTTTTCCCCAAAAGGACCTTGAGCCAAACCATTGCATGTAAATATTTCTTTCTCCAGTGAAAACATTTGGATGAATCTGTTTGGTTTGTGTCGGCGCTGAAAGCTTAAGAGCCGTGTTTGAACACAATACAAACACGGCGCTGAGAGGTTGGCGTTCGATTCCCATTGTCCGCCTCGTACCTGCATCAGCCGCCGCCGTAAAGACCTCCTTTTGTGGCGGTGAAAGCTCGGCCCGATCCACAGATGGTCCCGGCTCAGGGTGAAGTCACCGAGACACTGGCCTCAGCTAACGAGGGAGCCAGAAGCTAGCTTAGCCGGTGCTGCCGTGAGAGCGCGGCGTGCAGCAGGGGTAGCGCTCAAGTGGCAGGATGCGCAGTGTCAGGGCGCGGGACAAAGGCAGAGGTCATTCCCTTAATCGGAAAAGAGAGCGGGAGCCCCCGCCATTAAACACTCAAACACCTGCTCTCTCTCACCGCCTTTCACCGCGGCTTCAGCTTTGTGCCGCCGCTAACGTGAGGCAGCTAACCGTATGTTCACGTCCTACTCTGCTCTTTGTCGCAGGATGCTGAGCCACAGAAGCACAGGAGGAGGAGAAGGAGAAGTCTGGAGCTGCAGATATTTGTCCCACGGAGAAAAGGAAACGATATTGAAAATGTGATTAGTTTGAAACTGTGTGAGAGGAAGTTAAAGCTGTCATTTATAAAGTGAGTAGATGGTCTTAGTGCCTCAGGAGAAGCCGACTCTGTCTGAGCGAGAAGCCTCTGTCTGAGAGAGAGGCCTCTGTCTGAGCGAGAGGCCTCTGTCTGAGAGAGAGGCCTCTGTCTGAGCGAGAAGCCTCTGTCTGAGAGAGAGGCCTCTGTCTGAGAGAGAAGCCTCTGTCTGAGCGAGAAGCCTCTGTCTGAGAGAGAGGCCTCTGTCTGAGAGAGAGGCCTCTGTCTGAGCGAGAAGCCTCTGTCTGAGCGAGAAGCCTCTGTCTGAGAGAGAGGCCTCTGTCTGAGCGAGAGGCCTCTGTCTGAGAGAGAGGCCTCTGTCTGAGAGAGAAGCCTCTGTCTGAGAGAGAGGCCTCTGTCTGAGAGAGCCGTTGAGAGAGCCTCTGTCTGAGCGAGAAGCCTCTGTCTGAGAGAGAAGCCTCTGTCTGAGAGAGAGGCCTCTGTCTGAGAGAGAGGCCTCTGTCTGAGCGAGAAGCCTCTGTCTGAGAGAGAGGCCTCTGTTATCACAAACAGTACAGAGCAAAAGTCTGGACACCCTCTCTCCTTCACTGAGTTCTTTTCATGACTATTGCTGTAGACCCGCACCAGGCTGTGTAAGGGCCGGACCTGAACCCAGTCCAGATGGTTTTGGACCTGAACCCAGTCCAGATGGTTTTGGACCTGAACCCAGTCCAGATGGTTTTGGACCTGAACCCAGTCCAGATGGTTTTGGGGCTGGACCACAGAGTGAAGGGGCCAAGTGCTAAGCATCATGGGAACTCAGACCATTTCAGGTCCTGTTGAAGCTCATCCAGAGAATGCCAAGAGTGAAGCAGTATCAGAGCAAAAGGTTCTACTTTGAAGAACCAGAATATAACACATATTTACACTTGGTTCATACTTTGTTACTACGGACATCATTCACATGAGTTCATCATAGGTTTGATGCCCTCAGCGTCAGTCTACAGTTTTATAATCATGAAAATAAAATACTCTATGAATGAGAAGGTGTCCAAACTTTTGCTCTGTACTGTTATACATATGTATATATATACATATGTATATATATATATATATATATATAACTATGCAAAGCAAGCCTCTTAGCGTGTTAGCGTGTTAGCATGTTAGCATGTCGAGAAAAGGTAGCTTTAATAGAACAATGTCTTCTGCCGAGCGTACGCTAGATCTGTAAAAGAAACAACTGTATTGTTTTTTGTTTTGTGCCGTTCTGTATCACACTAGTCAGCTGAATGTGTGTGTGTGTGTGTGTGTGTTTCTGTATGTGTGTGTGTGTTTCTGTATGTGTGTGTGTGTGTGTGTGTCTGTGTGTGTTTCTGTATGTCTGTGTGTGTGTGTGTGTGTATATACTGTATATGTGTGTTGTGATGAATCCTAAAATCAGAATGTATTTGACAAGCAGTAACTGCTGCGGTGTGTTGTTGTTTCACCATCACGGGTCTCGGGACTCGGGTCTCGGGTCTCGGGACTCGGGTCTCGGGACTCGGGTCTCGGGTCTCGGGTCTCGGGACGCGGGTCTTGGGACTCGGGACTTGGGTCTCGGGACTCGGGTCTCGGGACTCGGGTCTCGGGTCTCGAGACTCGGGTCTCGGGACTCGGGTCTCGGGACTCGGGTCTCGGGACTCGGGTCTCGGGACTCGGGTCTCGGGACTCGGGTCTCGGGACTCGGGACTCGGGTCCCAGGTCTCGGCGTCATCACTGACGACCTGTTTCATATGGAGCATGTTTCTGTTCAATGTCAATAGCTTCTTATATGTGTTTGATTGAAGGGGTGAGAGGGTGAGAGGGTGAGTGGGTGAGAGGGTGAGTGGGTGAGAGGGTGAGAGGGTGAGTGGGTGAGAGGGTGAGTGGGTGAGAGGGTGAGAGGGTGATTGGGTGAGTGGGTGAGAGGGTGATTGGGTGAGTGGGTGAGGGTGATTGGGTGGAGGGTGATTGGGTGAGTGGGTGAGAGGGTGATTGGGTGAGTGGGTGAGAGGGTGAGTGGGTGAGTGGGTGAGAGGGTGAGTTGGGTGAGGGTGAGGGTGAGTGGGTGAGAGGGTGAGAGGGTGAGAGGTGAGTGGTGGGTGAGAGGGTGTGAGGGTGAGTGGGTGAGGGTGAGGGTGAGAGGGTGAGTGGGTGAGAGTGAGTGGTGAGGGTGAGAGGGTGAGTGGGTGAGTGAGGGTGAGAGGGTGAGAGGGTGAGTGGGTGAGTGGGTGAGTGAGGTGAGTGGGTGAGAGGGTGAGTGGGTGAGAGGGTGAGAGGGTGATGGGTGAGTGGGTGAGAGGTGAGTGGGTGAGAGGGTGAGTGGGTGAGAGGGTGGGTGATGGGTGAGAGGGTGATGGTGAGTGGGTGAGAGGGTGAGTGGGTGAGAGGGTGAGAGGGTGAGAGGGTGAGTGGGTGAGAGGGTGAGAGGGTGAGTGGGTGAGAGGGTGAGTGGGTGAGAGGGTGAGTGGGTGAGAGGGTGAGTGGGTGAGTGGGTGAGAGGGTGAGTGGGTGAGTGGGTGAGTGGGTGAGAGGGTGAGTGGGTGAGAGGGTGAGAGGGTGAGAGGGTGAGTGGGTGAGAGGGTGAGAGGGTGAGTGGGTGAGAGGGTGAGAGGGTGAGAGGGTGAGAGGGTGAGTGGGTGAGAGGGTGAGTGGGTGAGAGGGTGAGTGGGTGAGAGGGTGAGTGGGTGATTGGGTGAGAGGGTGAGTGGGTGAGGGTGAGTGGGTGAGAGGGTGAGAGGGTGAGTGGGTGAGAGGGTGAGTGGGTGAGAGGGTGAGGGTGAGAGGGTGAGCCCCCTCCCCCGTGTCAGTCCCCCCTAAACCCTCAGTTTGTACATAACTAGTTTTCTTTTTTAAACTCTGCAAAAAATAAATTAAGTTTGTGACAATGAGTTTTGTTTCTGTGTGTACTCTGCCTGTCTCTGATTGGTTCTTCAGCTCTGCCTCTTTCTGATTGGTTCTTCAGCTCTGCCTCTCCCTGATTGGTTCAGCTCTGGGCAGCTGTTTTCTCTGCTTCTCGTGTGTAATGTTTGATGGAAACGGTCGCAGAGGTCAGAGGTCAAAATTCAATCCCCTTATTCTTGTATCGTCCTGAATCGCAACAGTTTCTCAGAGACTTTACAAAACTGTTGAAATCTCCAACACAGATTAGAGAATCAAACAGTTGCACATGGTATTGGACCATAGGGAAAGACCACATGGTGAAGACAGGTCCTCGACCACGACTACTTTCTACGCACCATGTTTTGGTTCTCGCTCCGACGCAGTGTTTCAAAGCCGTCTGATCCGATTGATTTGAAGTAATGTTTTTTAATGACAAAGCCAACAGCAGCAGAAGAGTGTAGAGAAAGTGTGAAAAGACTCAGTCCGAGCACCGATCCCAGCGGCACACCCAATTATACTTTAAGTATACTTTAAGTATACTTAAAGTATGAGTAAGACGACGGGTTTTGGTTCACGTCGACAAACTGAAACCGATCTGATAAATAAGACACACACACGATTCTGCTGTGAAACATGTGTGTGTGTGTGTGTCTGCTGTCAAACGTGTGTGTGTGTGTCTGCTGTCAAACATGTTTGTGTGTGTGTCTGCTGTGAAACATGTGTGTGTGTGTGTCTGCTGTGAAACATGTGTGTGTGTGTGTGTCTGCTGTGAAACATGTGTGAGTGTGTCTGCTGTGAAACATGTGTGTGTGTGTCTGCTGTGAAACATGTGTGTGTGTGTGTCTGCTGTGAAACATGTGTGTGTGTGTCTGCTGTGAAACAGTGAGGCCCTATGATGGGGCCATGAGGGACCCTTCCTGAAGGACCCAAAGACAAGGTTTTAATTCCTAAAATCCTGTTTTGTTTGTGCCAACACTGGGGTCACTTTAGATTTACTCTACACATTTACTCTTTTTTTATATATATTTTGCTTTAGACTATCCGTCCATTTTCTTCCACTTTACCCGTTTCCCAGACCTCCCTATCCACACACCCTTCTTCCAGCTCATCTGGGGGCCCCCAGGCCAGCTGGGAGACACAGTCAAATGTTGCTCTCCGTCTCCACTGCTCCTGATGAAGTCAACCTGAAGTTTAGATCTTTTTAGGTAAAGCTTCATTCATGGAGAAGCAGAAGTGCCTCTCGCTGTAAAACAGTTAAATCCGTTAAATCCGTGTCCTTTGAAGATTCGCACCATTTGAGAGATTCTTCAGAACCTGAGTTGATCTTTTCTGTGAAGAAACATAATTGTAACAATTCTAAACGTGCCCTTCAGTGTGCTGCTCTGTGATTGGCTGCAGCCTCAGGTGTGCTGCTCTGTGATTGGCTACAGCCTCAGGTGTGCTACGTTGTGATTGGCTGTGGCCTCAGGTGTGCTGCTCTGTGATTGGCTGTGGCCTCAGGTGTGTTGCTCTGTGATTGGCTGTGGCCTCAGTTGTGCTGCTCTATGATTGGCTGCGGCTTCAGGTGTGCTGCTCTGTGATTGGCTGCGGCTTCAGGTGTGCTGCTCTGTGATTGGCTGCGGCTTCAGGTGTGCTGCTCTGTGATTGGCTACAGCCTCAGTTGTGCTGCTCTGTGATTGGCTGCGGCCTCAGGTGTGCTGCTCTGTGATTGGCTGCAGCCTCAGGTGTGCTGCTCTGTGATTGGCTACAGCCTCAGTTGTGCTGTTCTGTGATTGGCTGCGGCCTCAGGTGTGCTGCTCTGTGATTGGCTGCGGCTTCAGGTGTGCTGCTCTGTGATTGGCTGCGGCCTCAGGTGTGCTGCTCTGTGATTGGCTGCGGCCTCAGGTGTGCTGCTCTGTGATTGGCTGCGGCCTCAGGTGTGCTGCTCTGTGATTGGCTGCGGCCTCAGGTGTGCTGCTCTGTGATTGGCTGCAGCCTCAGGTGTGCTGCTCTGTGATTGGCTGCGGCCTCAGGTGTGCTGCTCTGTGATTGGCTGCAGCCTCAGGTGTGCTGCTCTGTGATTGGCTACAGCCTCAGTTGTGCTGCTCTGTGATTGGCTGCGGCCTCAGGTGTGCTGCTCTGTGATTGGCTGCGGCTTCAGGTGTGCTGCTCTGTGATTGGCTGCGGCCTCAGGTGTGCTGCTCTGTGATTGGCTGCGGCCTCAGGTGTGCTGCTCTGTGATTGGCTGCGGCCTCAGGTGTGCTGCTCTGTGATTGGCTGCGGCCTCAGGTGTGCTGCTCTGTGATTGGCTGCAGCCTCAGGTGTGCTGCTCTGTGATTGGCTGCAACCTCAGGTGTGCTGCTCTGTGATTGGCTTGCCATTGTTTTGCAGAAACTGCATTAGGAACGTTAGGAATGTTTAAGCTTTGACCTGTGGGGTCCAGGGTTCAGTCCCCACAACGTGACATCGCAGGTTGTGGACCCCACCAAGATTTGAAATCAAGTGCACAGACACACACAAACACATACACACAGACTTTCATGCACACACACAGAGATACAGACACAGACACACACGCTCACACAGACACACACACACGCAGAAACACACACAGAAACACACACTCACACAGACACACACACAGGCTTTCAAGGACACACAGAGATACAGACACACACACAGACATACACACACACGCAGACACAGACACACACAGAGACACACACTCACACAGACACACACACAGGCTTTCAAGGACACACAGAGATACAGACACACACACAGACATACACACGCTCACACCGACACACACACACATACTTTAGTGTTTTGTCTGCAGACCAGTCTTCTAACATTGTTTACACAATGTCTTTAAAGAGAGTTGTGTGTTTTCTCTGCTTTAGTCAGAAACAAAGTCTCTGTTTCTGATGACAATAGAACACAGTCTGTACAAGGACACACACTCAGACACATACAGACACAAACACACACAGACACACACACATAGACACACACACTCACAGACACAAACACAGAGACACACACACACTCACAGACACACACACACACACACACACATAGAGACCCACACTCACAGACACAGATGTGTGTCTTTTGTACCATGAAAGCGACACACACTTTTGCTTTTCTAGTTTTATTGGTTCGATGCTGTTACAATAAAATATATTTAACAAAGAAAAGGTTTCTCTTTTATTTGAATCAGAAGAAAACACTGAACGTAACATTTAGTCACAGAGAAAATCAGATTCAACAAAACAACTTTATATCCACAACCAAAGGAAGAGATGTGTGTTGGAACAGTGCGGACGTCACAACATAGACATTCTGTACAGGTCCCAGGAGGAGGTGCAAGAGGAGGAGGTGCCCACGAAGGTCTGTGTCCGAGGAGATGCCCACGAAGGTCTGTGTCCGAGGAGGTGCCCACACAGGTCTGCGTCTGAGGAGGTGGAGGAGATACCCACACAAGTCTGTGTCTGAGGAGGTGGAGGAGGTGCCCACACAGGTCTGTGTCTGAGGAGGTGGAGGAGGTGCCCACACAGGTCTGTGTCCGAGGAGGTGGGGGAGGTGCCCACACAGGTCTGTGTCCAAAGAGGTGGAGGAGGTGCCCACACAGGTCTGTGTCTGAGGAGGTGGAGGAGGTGCCCACACAGGTCTGTGTCCGAGGAGGTGGGGGAGGTGCCCACACAGGTCTGTGTCCAAAGAGGTGGAGGAGGTGCCCACACAGGTCTGTGTCCAAAGAGGTGGAGGAGGTGCCCACACAGGTCTGTGTCCGAGGAGGTGGAGGAGGTGCCCACACAGGTCTGTGTCTGAGGAGGTGGAGGAGATGCCCACACAGGTCTGTGTCCGAGGAGGTGCCCACACAGGTCTGTGTCCGAGGAGGTGGAGGAGGTGCCCACACAGGTCTGTGTCCGAGGAGGTGGGGGAGGTGCCCACACAGGTCTGTGTCTGAGGAGGTGGAGGAGGTGCCCACACAGGTCCGAGGAGGTGGAGGAGGTGTCAGATATAAACTATAGTGTCTCTGTGTTCAGGACCATAACGACCGCAGCAGATTAATATAAACATTTGTTTGTTACGGTCTTTGTGGAAAAACAAAAATACAATTGAAACAGACGTGTGTGAACTCTGGAAACAGACTGAAGCAGAGACTGAAGCAGAGACTGAAGCAGAGACTGAAGCAGAGACTGAAGCAGAGACTGAAGCAGAGACTGAAGCAGAGACTGAGGCAGAGACTGAGGCAGAGACTGAGGCAGAGACTGAGGCAGAGACTGAGGCAGAGACTGAAGCAGAGACTGAAGCAGAGACTGAGCAGAGACTGAAGCAGAGACTGAAGCAGAGACTGAAGCAGAGACTGAAGCAGAGACTGAGGCAGAGACTGAGGCAGAGACTGAGGCAGAGACTGAGCAGAGACTGAGCAGAGACTGAGGCAGAGACTGAAGCAGAGACTGAAGCAGAGACTGAAGCAGAGACTGAGCAGAGACTGAAGCAGAGACTGAAGCAGAGACTGAAGCAGAGACTGAAGCAGAGACTGAAGCAGAGACTGAGCAGAGACTGAAGCAGAGACTGAAGCAGAGACTGAAGCAGAGACTGAAGCAGAGACTGAGCAGAGACTGAAGCAGAGACTGAAGCAGAGACTGAAGCAGAGACTGAGCAGAGACTGAGCAGAGACTGAGGCAGAGACTGAGCAGAGACTGAAGCAGAGACTGAAGCAGAGACTGAAGCAGAGACTGAAGCAGAGACTGAAGCAGAGACTGAGCAGAGACTGAGCAGAGACTGAAGCAGAGACTGAAGCAGAGACTGAGCGAACTGAGAGACTGAAGCAGAGACTGAAGCAGAGACTGAAGCAGAGACTGAAGCAGAGACTGAGCAGAGACTGAGCAGAGACTGAGCAGAGACTGAAGCAGAGACTGAAGCAGAGACTGAAGCAGAGACTGAAGCAGAGACTGAAGCAGAGACTGAGCAGAGACTGAGGCAGAGACTGAAGCAGAGACTGAGGCAGAGACTGAGCAGAGACTGAAGCAGAGACTGAAGCAGAGACTGCAGAGACGAGCAGAGACTGAAGCAGAGACTGAGCAGAGACTGACAGAGACTGAAGCAGAGACTGAAGCAGAGACTGAGGCAGATACTGAAGCAGAGACTGAAGCAGAGACTGAAGCAGAGACTGAAGCAGAGACTGAGGCAGAGACTGAAGCAGAGACTGAAGCAGAGACTGAAGCAGGACTGAAGCAGAGACTGAAGCAGAGACTGAAGCAGAGACTGAGGCAGAGACTGAAGCAGAGACTGAAGCAGAGACTGAGGCAGAGACTGAAGCAGAGACTGAAGCAGAGACTGAAGGAAGCAACACCTCAGAATCTGAAAGTTGAATCAAAAGAGAGAGTCTGACAAAAATCAGGAACTAAAATAAGATCTGCTTCAAATAGATATAATTTATAACAGACTCAGACGGTCTAAAACCTTTACCTTTAGCCTCAATGTTAACCCCCTTAGCTCAATGCTAACCTGCTAGCTCATTGCTAACCTGCTAGCTCAATGAAGCCAACAGGGAAGTGCTCATGGTGAAGTCTGGCTCCTCTCTCAGGCCCCTCTTGACTTCCATGTAAAAGTAAACTCTAATCTGGGGTTTCTCTGTGATGTTGTCTTCGTAAATCCAGGACCGACCAATCAGAGGAAAACTCCAGCTCGCCTTAGCAACCATCTTAGCAACCATCTTAGCAACCACCTTAGCAACCATCTTAGCAACCATTTTAGCAACCATCTTAGCAACCACCTTAGTAACCATCTTAGCAACACGTGTGCCCTGATACAGGGTGAAGCTAAAGCCACGTGAGGAATTCCCATATAAGGAAGTTGGCTCCAGCTCATTTTAAAATCGGCCTCTTCTGCATCAACGCTAACACTGTGGTGATGTCACACTGTGGTGATGTCACAATGTGGTGATGTCACACTGTGGTGATGTCACACTGTGGTGATGTCACACTGTGGTGATGTCACACTGCGGTGATGTCACAATGTGGTGATGTCACACTGTGGTGATGTCACACTGTGGTGATGTCACACTCCGTCCACTGATAGTCTATGGTTGAACGTCATGTTTTCAAAAGTGGAATCATTTCTTCAGTGAAAAACACAAGAAGAGACTTGGACAGAAGCTGAGAGGGTCCTGAGGCAGCGAGGCTGGAGCTAAAAACACCTCCAGGTCAGTGCCTCAGGAACAAGGGCCTGGTTCTCCATAAAAAGTCATTTTTCAGGCTCAGTATAAAATCCCGCTTCAGAAGTCCACACTCCGTAACCACGGAGACAGCACAAAGATGGCGGTGGTGAGGGTCCCACAGTGCACCTCCTTGCTCCTCCTCAGCTCCTCCTCCTCCTCCTCCTCCTCCTCCTTGGCTCCTCCTCCTCCTTGGCTCCTCCTCCTCCTCCTCCTTGGCTCCTCCTCCTCAGGTCCTTCTCGCACTTCCTTAGCTCCTCCTCCTCAGGTCCTCCTCGCTCTTCCTTAGCTCCTCCTCCTCAGGTCCTTCTCGCTCCTCCTCAGGTCCTCCTCCTCAGGTCCTCCTCCTCAGGTCCTCCTCTTCCTCAGGTCCTCGTTGGCTCCTCCTCAGGTGCACCTCCTCGGCTCCTCCTCAGCTCCTCCTCACACGCAGGCCCTCTTGGCGTGCAGCATCTCGATGAGGAGGTTGTTGCAGGGCACCTCCCCGCTGAGGTGCATGTAGCAGAGGAAGTCCTCGGCCTGGGTGCTGAGGAGGCGCAGCTCAGGGAGGCGCACCAGGAGCTCACTGAACTTCTCCTGGAACTGAGGGTAGGAGGCCACAGTGTACTCCAGCAGGGCCCCGTTCACCTGCTCCTGCACGCCCTCCACAAAGGCCTGGTTCTCCAGCAGCTTCACACCTGCACACAACACATGACTGTTACACACACACGCACACACACACAACACATGATTGTTACACACACACGCACACACACACAACACATGATTGTTACACACACCTGCACACAACACATGATTGTTACACACACACACACACACACCTGCACACAACACATGACTGTTACACACACACGCACACACACACAACACATGATTGTTACACACACCTGCACACAACACATGATTGTTACACACACACACACACACACCTGCACATGATTGTTACACACACACGCACACACACACAACACATGATTGTTACACACACACGCACACACACACAACACATGACTGTTACACACACACGCACACACACACAACACATGATTGTTACACACACACGCACACACACCTGCACACAACACATGACTGTTACACACACACGCACACACACACACAACACATGATTGTTACACACACACGCACACACACACAACACATGATTGTTACACACACACGCACACACACACACAACACATGATTGTTACACACACACGCACACACACACAACACATGACTGTTACACACACACGCACACACACACAACACATGATTGTTACACACACCTGCACACACACCTGCACACAACACATGATTGTTACACACACACGCACACACACACAACACATGATTGTTACACACACACGCACACACACACAACACATGATTGTTACACACACACACACACACACCTGCACACAACACATGACTGTTACACACACACGCACACACACCTGCACACAACACATGATTGTTACACACACACGCACACACACCTGCACACAACACATGATTGTTACACACACACGCACACACACACAACACATGATTGTTACACACACACGCACACACACACAACACATGATTGTTACACACACACGCACACACACACAACACATGATTGTTACACACACACGCACTTCACACCTGCACACAACACATGATTGTTACACCCACACGCACACACACACAACACATGATTGTTACACACACACACACACACACCTGCACACAACACATGACTGTTACACACACACGCACACACACACAACACATGATTGTTACACACACACGCACACACACCTGCACACAACACATGATTGTTACACACACACGCACACACACCTGCACACAACACATGATTGTTACACACACACGCACACACACACAACACATGATTGTTACACACACACGCACACACACACACAACACATGATTGTTACACACACACGCACACACACCTGCACACAACACATGATTGCTACACACACACGCACACACACACAACACATGATTGTTACACACACACGCACTTCACACCTGCACACAACACATGATTGTTACACACACACACACACACACCTGCACACAACACATGATTGCTACACACACACGCACTTCACACCTGCACACAACACATGATTGTTACACACACACGCACACACACACAACACATGATTGTTACACACACACACACTTCACACCTGCACACAACACATGATTGTTACACACACACACACACACACCTGCACACAACACATGATTGTTACACACACACGCACACACACACAACACATGATTGTTACACACACACGCACACACACACAACACATGATTGTTACACACACACGCACTTCACACCTGCACACAACACATGATTGTTACACACACACACACACACACCTGCACACAACACATGATTGCTACACACACACGCACTTCACACCTGCACACAACACATGATTGTTACACACCCACGCACACTCACACAACACATGATTGTTACACACACACGCACTTCACACCTGCACACAACACATGATTGTTACACACACACGCACTTCACACCTGCACACAACACATGATTGTTACACACACACGCACACACACACAACACATGATTGTTACACACACACGCACTTCACACCTGCACACAACACATGATTGTTACACACACACATACACACACCTGCACACAACACATGATTGTTACACACACACGCACACACACACAACACATGATTGTTACACACACACACACTTCACACCTGCACACAACACATGATTGTTACACACACACCTGCACACACACACAACACATGATTGTTACACACACACACACACACACACCTGCACACAACACATGATTGTTACACACACACCTGCACACACACACAACACATGATTGTTACACACACACACACACACACACCTGCACACAACACATGATTGTTACACACACACACACACCTGCACAACACAGACATGTTTATTTAGATCGCACACTTCACACATTTCCCCAAAAAATTATGACTTACAGATGTTTTCTTTTTTCTTTATTATACATTTAGAAAACGACAGTATTTAGGACATATGTCTTTTGTCTTTGGTCCAGAAACAAAGAGAGAGCGTCATCTGTCACCTACAGTCTCTCTCCCTAAAACCTTCAAACAAGGTCAGAAATCTAGGGGTAATACTGGACTCAGACTTACATTTTAATAGCCACATCAAATCAGTAACATCAGCAGCTTTTTACCATCTAAAAAACATTTCCAGGATCAAAAACATAGTGTCTAAAGCAGACTTGGAGATTCTTATCCATGCATTTGTCTCCAGTAGGTTAGACTACTGCAATGGCCTGCTCACAGGTCTGTCCAAACAGGCTGTAAAACAGCTGCAGTACATTCAAAATGCAGCAGCTCGAGTCCTGACAAGAACCAGGAAGTACGACCACATTAGTCCTGACTAGAACCAGGAAGTACGACCACATTAGTCCTGACTAGAACCAGGAAGTACGACCACATTAGTCCTGACTAGAACCAGGAAGTACGACCACATTAGTCCTGACTAGAACCAGGAAGTACGACCACATTAGTCCTGACTAGAACCAGGAAGTACGACCACATTAGTCCTGACTAGAACCAGGAAGTACGACCACATTAGTCCTGACTAGAACCAGGAAGTACGACCACATTAGTCCTGACTAGAACCAGGAAGTACGACCACATTAGTCCTGACTAGAACCAGGAAGTACGACCATATTAGTCCTGACTAGAACCAGGAAGTACGACCACATTAGTCCTGACTAGAACCAGGAAGTACGACCACATTAGTCCTGACTAGAACCAGGAAGTACGACCACATTAGTCCTGACTAGAACCAGGAAGTACGACCATATTAGTCCTGACTAGAACCAGGAAGTACGACCACATTAGTCCTGACCAGAACCAGGAAGTACGACCACATTAGTCCTGACTAGAACCAGGAAGTACGAACATATTAGTCCTGACTAGAACCAGGAAGTACGACCACATTAGTCCTGACTAGAACCAGGAAGTACGAACATATTAGTCCTGACTAGAACCAGGAAGTACGACCACATTAGTCCTGACTAGAACCAGGAAGTACGACCATATTAGTCCTGACTAGAACCAGGAAGTACGACCATATTAGTCCTGACTAGAACCAGGAAGTACGACCACATTAGTCCTGACCAGAACCAGGAAGTACGACCACATTAGTCCTGACTAGAACCAGGAAGTACGAACATATTAGTCCTGACTAGAACCAGGAAGTACGACCACATTAGTCCTGACTAGAACCAGGAAGTACGACCATATTAGTCCTGACTAGAACCAGGAAGTACGACCACATTAGTCCTGACTAGAACCAGGAAGTACGACCACATTAGTCCTGACCAGAACCAGGAAGTACGACCACATTAGTCCTGACTAGAACCAGGAAGTACGAACATATTAGTCCTGACTAGAACCAGGAAGTACGACCACATTAGTCCTGACTAGAACCAGGAATACGACCATATTAGTCCTGACTAGAACCAGGAAGTACGACCACATTAGTCCTGACTAGAACCAGGAAGTACGACCATATTAGTCCTGACTAGAACCAGGAAGTACGACCATATTAGTCCTGACTAGAACCAGGAAGTACGACCACATTAGTCCTGACTAGAACCAGGAAGTACGACCACATTAGTCCTGACTAGAACCAGGAAGTACGACCACATTAGTCCTGACTAGAACCAGGAAGTACGACCACATTAGTCCTGACAAGAACCAGGAAGTACGACCATATTAGTCCTGACTAGAACCAGGAAGTACGACCACATTAGTCCTGACTAGAACCAAGAAGTACGACCACATTAGTCCTGACTAGAACCAGGAAGTACGACCACATTAGTCCTGACTAGAACCAGGAAGTACGACCACATTAGTCCTGACAAGAACCAGGAAGTACGACCATATTAGTCCTGACTAGAACCAGGAAGTACGACCACATTAGTCCTGACTAGAACCAGGAAGTACGACCACATTAGTCCAGTTCTCAGGTCTCTGCACTGGCTTCCTGTGGCTCAGAGAATAGACTTTAAAACAGCTCTGCTTGTTACAAGTCTCTCCATGGCCTCGCACCAAAATATATTAGTGACATGTTAGTCCCATATGAACCAGCCCGGACTCTGAGGAGCACAGGGACTGGACTCCTGCTGGGACTCTGAGGAGCACAGGGACTGGACTCCTGCTGGGACTCTGAGGAGCACAGGGACTGGACTCCTGCTGGGACTCTGAGGAGCACAGGGACTGGACTCCTGCTGGGACTCTGAGGAGCACAGGGACTGGCCTCCTGCTGGGACTCTGAGGAGCACAGGGACTGGACTCCTGCTGGGACTCTGAGGAGCACAGGGACTGGACTCCTGCTGGGACTCTGAGGAGCACAGGGACTGGCCTCCTGCTGGGACTCTGAGGAGCACAGGGACTGGACTCCTGCTGTGGACTCTGAGGAGCACAGGGACTGGACTCCTGCTGTGGACTCTGAGGAGCACAGGGACTGGACTCCTGCTGGGACTCTGAGGAGCACAGGGACTGGACTCCTGCTGGGACTCTGAGGAGCACAGGGACTGGCCTCCTGCTGGGACTCTGAGGAGCACAGGGACTGGACTCCTGCTGGGACTCTGAGGAGCACAGGGACTGGCCTCCTGCTGGGACTCTGAGGAGCACAGGGACTGGACTCCTGCTGGGACTCTGAGGAGCACAGGGACTGGCCTCCTGCTGGGACTCTGAGGAGCACAGGGACTGGACTCCTGCTGGGACTCTGAGGAGCACAGGGACTGGACTCCTGCTGGGACTCTGAGGAGCACAGGGACTGGACTCCTGCTGGGACTCTGAGGAGCACAGGGACTGGACTCCTGCTGGGACTCTGAGGAGCACAGGGACTGGCCTCCTGCTGGGACTCTGAGGAGCACAGGGACTGGACTCCTGCTGGGACTCTGAGGAGCACAGGGACTGGACTCCTGCTGGGACTCTGAGGAGCACAGGGACTGGCCTCCTGCTGGGACTCTGAGGAGCACAGGGACTGGACTCCTGCTGGGACTCTGAGGAGCACAGGGACTGGACTCCTGCTGGGACTCTGAGGAGCACAGGGACTGGCCTCCTGCTGGGACTCTGAGGAGCACAGGGACTGGACTCCTGCTGGGACTCTGAGGAGCACAGGGACTGGCCTCCTGCTGGGACTCTGAGGAGCACAGGGACTGGCCTCCTGCTGGGACTCTGAGGAGCACAGGGACTGGACTCCTGCTGGGACTCTGAGGAGCACAGGGACTGGACTCCTGCTGGGGCTCTGAGGAGCACAGGGACTGGCCTCCTGCTGGGACTCTGAGGAGCACAGGGACTGGACTCCTGCTGGGACTCTGAGGAGCACAGGGACTGGCCTCCTGCTGGGACTCTGAGGAGCACAGGGACTGGACTCCTGTTAGTGTCCAGAGTCAGAACTAAACATGGGGAGGCTGCTTTTCAGATTCATGCTGCTAAAATCTGGAACAGTCTTCCTGAGGATGTGAGACAGGCCTCCTCTCTGACAATGTTTAAAACCAGGTTAAAGACGGTTCTGTTTAGCTGTGCTACAACTGAGGGATTTTATATTTTTATCTTTCGTTTTAATGTAATTTATTTATGATTTTAATGCTTTCTTGTTCAGCACTTTGAGTTGCCTTGTGTATGAATTGTGCTATATAAATAAACTTGCCTTGCCTTGCCATATAGTACTGTACAGAGTATAGAGTACTCTGTATATACAGAGTATAGAGTACTCTGTATATACAGAGTATAGAGTACTCTGTATATACAGAGTATAGAGTACTCTGTATATACAATAGATATAGTACTGTACAGAGAATAGAGTACTCTATACTCTGTATATACAGTAGATATAGGACTATAGAGTACTCTGTACTCTCACCTGGTGCCTACGCTCTGATGGTATCATGGAAAGTATCTGCAGCTCAGTCGCAGTCATTCAGTAAATAACTGTTTTTGAATCGTCGTTTTAGCCGCGAGGGCAATGAAGTTACCCCCGCACCTCCCCCCTCCTCCTCCTCCTCCCCCCTCCTCCCTCCTCCTCCTCCCTCCCCCCTCCTCCTCCTCCTCCTCCCCCTCCTCCTCCTCCCTCCACAAGTGCTGTGTGCTTTCAGAAGCGTTTTGTCCCCGGCCTCGTGCCTCCATCTGCACGCGCTCGCATGTCACGCCGCCGCAGCCGCACCGACCTCCATTACGCCGCTTCAGAATGCCATTAGAGGACAAAGGACGAGGAGGTCTTTGTCGATGGCGGCTTTTGTCCACTCCAGAAATTTAATTAAGTGGATTTTATTGGAGAAGAAGAAAGAGCTGCAGGAAAACACTCGTAACCTACGGATACGGAGGACCAGGAAGAAGTCTGCAGCTATTCAGAGAGGACTCAACACGGACTCAGCACGGACTCAACACGGACTCAGCACGGACTCAGCACGGACTCAACACGGACTCAACACGGACTCAACACGGACTCAACACGGACTCAGCACGGACTCAACACGGACTCAACACGGACTCAACACGGACTCAACACAGACTCAGCACGGACTCAACACGGACTCAACACGGACTCAACACGGACTCAACACGGACTCAACACGGACTCAACACGGACTCAACACGGACTCAGCACGGACTCAACACGGACTCAACACGGACTCAACACGGACTCAAACTACGGATTCAACATGGACTCAACATGGACTAAACACGGACTCAACACGGACTCAACACGGACTAAACACGGACTAAACATGGAACTCAACACGGACTCAGCACGGACTCACACGGACTCAACACGGACTCAACACGGACTCATCACAGCAGCGGACTCAACACGGACTCACACGGACTCAGCACGGACTCAACACGGACTCAACACGGACTCAAACACGGACTCAACACGACTCAGCACGGACTCAGCACGTACTCAACACGGACTCGGAACACGGACTCAGCACGGACTCACACGGACTCAGCACGGAACTCAGCACGGACTCAAACACGGACTCACCGGCACGGACTCAGCACGGACTCAACACGGACTCAGCACGGACTCAGCACGGACTCAACACGGACTCACGACTCACACGGACTCACACGGACTCAGCACGGACTCAGCACGGACTCAACACGGACTCAACACGAACTCAGCACGGACTCAGCACGGACTCAGCACGGACTCAACACGGACTCAGCACGGACTCTCAGCACGGACCTCAGCACGGACTCAGCACGGACTCAGCAACGGATCAACACGGACTCAGCTCGGACACAACACGGACTCAGCACGGACTCAGCACGGACTCACACGGACTCAGCACGGACTCAGCACGGACTCAAACACGGACTCAGCACCGGACTCAGCACGGACTCAGCACGACTCAGCACGGACTCAGCACGGGACTCAACACGGACTCAGCACGGACTCAGCACGGACTCAAGCACGGACTCAGCACGGACTCTCAAGCACGGACTCAGCACGGGACTCAACAACGGGACTCAGCACGGACTCAGCACGGACTCATCACGGACTCAGCACGGACTCAACACGGACTCAGCACGGAATACCTCAACACGGACCTGGACTCAGCACGGACTCAACACGGACTCAGCACGGACTCAGCACGGACTCAGCACGGACTCAGCACGGACTCAACACGGACTCAGCACGGACTCAACACGGACTCAGTCCTCGTTCTACAGTCTGAGTCCTGAGTTTTAGAGTAATTCCTCTGATGCAGGAGTCTGTTAGTGTCGAAGACCAATACCATGTGGTCTTTCTATGGTCCAATACCATGTGAGGAGGAGGAGGTGGTGGTGGAGGAGGAGGTGGTGGAGGAGGAGGTGTAGGAGGAGGAGGTGCACTCACTGGGGTTGAAGAGGAGCATGAACTTGAGGCAGGCCACCTCCCTGCGGTCGACCTGCAGAGCTCTGAGTCTGGAGGACAGCTCCTGTCCTCGCTGCACCAGACCTGCCAGAGTGGACTCCGCCTGGAGCAGGAGGGAGGACAGCTCCACCTGAGGGGGAGAGAGGGGGAGAGAGGGGGGGGGGAGAGAGGGGGGGGAGAGGGGGGAGAGAGGGGGGGAGAGAGGGGGAGAGAGGGGGAGAGAGGGGGAGGGGGGCGAGGTGGGGAGAGGAGGGGGAGAGAGAGAGGGGGGGGTGGAGAGAGTGAGGGAGAGAGAGGAGGGGGGAGAGAGGGGGAGAGAGGGGAGAGAGAGGGGAGGAGGGGGAGGAGCGGGGGGGGGGGAGAGGGGGGGGAGGAGAGAGGGAGAGAGGGGGGGGAGAGGGGGAGGAGAGAGGGGGAGAGGGGGAGAGGGGGGGGGGGAGGAGGGGGGGGAGAGAGGGAGAGAGGGGGAAGACGAGAGGGGGGAGAGGGGGGAGAGAGGGAAGAGAGAGGGGGAGAAGGGGGGGGGAGAGGGGGAGGGGTGAGAGGGGGGGGGAGAGAGGGGGAAGAGAGAGGGGGAGAGGGGGACGAGAGAGGGGGAGGAGGGGGGAGAGGAGGTGAGAGAGGGGGGAGAGGGGGGGGGAGAGGGGGAGAGAGGGGAGGGAAAGGAGGGGAGGAGAGCGGGGGAGAGGGGGGGAGAGAGAGGGAGGGAGAGGGGGGAGGAGGGGGGGAGGAGAGGGGGAGAGGTGGGGGAGGGGAGAGAGGGGGAGTGGGAGAGAGGGGAGAGAGCGGAGGGGGATTGAGAGGGGAGAGAGAGGGGTAGAGAGGGGGAGAGAGGGGGGAGAGAGGTGGGAGAGAGGGGGGGAGAGAGGAGGAATAGGGGGGAGGAGGGGGAGACGGGAGGGGAGGAGAGGAGGGGGGAGAGGAGGGGAGAAGGGAGGAGAGGGGGGAGAGAGAGAGGGGGAGAGAGGGAGGAGAGGAGGGAGACGGGCCGGAGAGTGGGGGGATGTCGAGAGTAGGGAGGGAGAGGGGGAGGGAGAGGGGAGAGAGAGGGGGAGAGATGAGAGGGGGGATAGAGGGGGGAGTTGGGATGGGCGAGAGGGGAGGGGGAGAAGGAGAGGGGGGAGAGAGGGAGGGAGGGAGAGAGAGGGGGGAGAGAGGGAGAGGGAGGGGGAGTGAGGGGGGAGGAGGGGAGAGAGAGGGAGAGGGAGGGAGGAGGGGGAAGAGATGAGGGGGAGGAGAGAGGGGGAGAGGGGGGGGTGTGAGAGAGAGGGGACCGAGAGAGGGGGAGGAGGAGAGGGGGAGAGAGGGGGAGGAGAGGGGTTGAGGTGGGGGGAGAGGGAGGGACGAGAGGGGAGAGAGGGGGAGAGACGGAGGGGGAGGAGGAGGGGGAGAGAGAGGGAGGGGGGAGGAGGGAGAGAGAGGGGGAGAGGGGGGATCGGGAGGGGGGAGAGAGGGGGAGAGTGTGAGGGGAGAGGGAGCGAGGGGAAGGGGTGAGAGGAGGGGGGAGAGGAGAGGGACATGAGAGGACAAGGGGGAGGGGGAAAGAGAGAGGGGGGGGAGAGGGGAGGGGAGGGGACAGAGGACGGGGAGGGGCGAGGGAGAGGGGGGAGGGAGGGGGAGGGAGGGAGACGAGGGGAGGAGAGGGGGAGGAGAGGGGAGGAGGGGAGGGGAGGAGGGGGGGAGAGTGGGGGAAGGACGAGAGGGGGAGAGAGGGGGACGGCGAGAGGGAGGGATGCGTGGGGGAGAGGGGGGAGGAGAGAGAGGGGAGAGAGAGGGTGGAGAGGGGGGGGAGGAGGGGGTGAGAGAGGGGGAGTGAGAGCCCGGGGGAGAGGGGGAGGGAGGGAGAGGGAGGGGCGAGAGAGAGGGGGGTCTGTTCTTGAGGAGGGGGAGGGAGGGGGGAGGATCGAGGGGGAGACGGGAGAGAGGGGGGAGCGAAGAGAGGGGGAGAGGGGGGGGAGGAGAGGGGCGGAGGAGAGGGGGAGAGAGAGGGGGGAGAGGAGGGGGAGAGTGAGGAGGGGGAGGAGTGAGAGGGAGGAGGAGTAGGATGGGAGGAGAGGGGACAGGGGGGAGAGGAGGGGGAGGAGAGGGGGAGGGAGGGGGAGAGAGAGGGAGAGAGAGAGGGGGAGGGGGGAAGGAGGGGCAGGAGAGGGGGGAAGAGAGGGGGGAGAGGGGGTGGGGAGAGAGGGGAGAGAGGGGACGAGGGGGGGGAGGAGAGAGGGGGAGAGAGAGGGGAAGAGAGGGGGATGGAGGGGGGGGAGGGGTGAGAGGAGAGGGGGAGAGAGGGGGAGAGAGGGGGGAGAGGGGGAGGAGAGGGGGGGAGGAGAGGGGGGGAGAGGGGGAGGACGGAGTGGAGGGGGGAGAGGGGGGGATGAGGGGGGAGAGGGGGGAGGGGGAGAGGGGAGGAGGGGGGGAGGGGGAGAGAGAGGGGGAGGGGGGAGCGGAGGGGGGGAGAGGGAGGATGAGAGGGGAGAGGGGGGGAGAGAGGGGGAGAGAGAGGGGGAGAGGTGGGGGACGTGAGGAGGGGGGGACGAGGGAGGGGAGAGAGGGGGAGATGAGTGATGAGAGAGGGGGACGAGGGAGAGGGGAGAGAGTGGGTGAGTGGCGGAGAGGAGGGAGAGGGGGGGAGAGGGGGGAGAGAGGGGGAGAGAGGGGGGGGGGAGAGGAGGGGGAGAGGGGGGGGAGAGAGGTAGGGGGAGAGACGAGGGGGGGGATGAGATGGGGGAGGAGAGGGGGAGTGGGAGAGAGGGTGGGAGAGAGGGGGAGAGGGGGGGGGAGAGTGGGGGGGAGAGGGGGGGAGAGGGGGGGGAGAGAGGGGGGGAGGGGGGGGAGGAGGGGGGGGAGAGAGGGGGGAGGAGGGAGGAGAGGGGGGAGAGGGGGAGGAGAGAGGGGGGAGAGGGGAGGAGAGGGGGGAGGAGGGGGAGAGAGAGGGGGAGGAGAGGGAGAGAGAGGGGGAGAGGGGGTAGAGAGGGGACGAGAGAGGGGGAGAGGGGGGAAAGAGGGGGGGGGGGGGACGAGGGGGAGAGGGGGGGAGAGGGGGAGGAGAGAGGGGGAGGGGGGAGAGGGCGTGGGGGGAGGGGGGGGGAGAGGGGGAGAGAGAGGGGGGAGGGGGGGGGGGGAGGGGGGGGGGGGGAGGAGGGGGGAGGGGTGGGGGGGAGAGGGGGGGGGGGGGGGGGGAGGGGGAGAGGGGGGGGGGGGGGAGAGAGGGGGAGGGGGGGAGTGAGAGGGGGAGAGGGAGTTAAAAAACAGTGTGAAGTTCTTAATAACGAGTCAGATCTTATTTCAGAATAAGATCTGATCGTGTAATGATAAGATCATGTAAAGCCTATGGCGTTCCCTGGGGACAGAAAGCTCCTAAAAGGATAGTGTCATATATTTACAATAAATTATGGAATCAAAATATGGTGCCCTCAATGGGAATGAAGGCCTGGGAACAGGACGTTTCAAATCACACTTGTATTCCTGACTGGGAGAGAATTTGGCATAATATTGGGAAAGCCTCAAAGAATTCTAATCACTGCTAAATGCATTTGAAATATATCCATCGGGCATCCCTAACCCGTTATGAGGCATAGAATGGGGGCGGCACCTGATCCGTATTGCTCCTTTTGTCCCCCAGGGACCATAGGCTCCTTCATGCACGTTGTATGGGTATGTCCAGCCATTCAGGAGCTCTGGGGTAAAGTAGTGAGCTGCATCAGTTCACTAACGAAGGTTGCCCTGTCAATGGAACCCGCTATACATCTTTTGAACGATAACTCAAGTATAAGGCTCAGGGGAAGACAGTCTAAACTCTGGCCTCACAGCGGCAAAGGTGGAAGAGAAACAATGTTTCATTCACTCACTGGCTTCATTGTTATTTGGACATTGCTTTTATGGAACTTTCTTCGGCGAGGATCAACAACATGTCATCTGATGACTTGTGGTCACAACTAATTGAAAAAAGTAAAGTACTCTTTTGACGCTTTGTAATGTAATAGCATCACTGTACGTGGAATACTCGGCTGGTGGCAAGGGGGGGACAGTCAGGGGAGGGGAGGGGAGGGGGATGGGAGGGAGGGGATGTAAGGGGAGGGTAGGGGGATGTAAGGGGAGGGGAGGGGATGTAAGGGGAGGGGAGGGGAGGGGGATGGGAGGGAGGGGATGTAAGGGGAGGGGAGGGGGATGTTAGGGTGAGGGGAGGGGGATGGGAGGGAGGGGAGGGGGATGTAAAGGGGAGGGGAGGGATCGGGGGTGATGGGAGGGAGGGGGGGATGGGGAGGTGGGTTTTAAAAAAGAAAAAGGGAGAGCCTCTCAGGTTTTTTTTTGTACATTCTGTAATTTGTTTGACCTACCTTGTGTTCTTAATAAAAATGTATGACATTTATCACATGTATGACATTTATCACATGTATGACATTTATCAACATGTGTGACATTTATCAACATGTGTGACATTTATCACATGTATGACATTTATCACATGTGTGACATTTATCACATGTATGACATTTATCACATGTATGACATTTATCACATGTGTGACATTTATCACATGTATGACATTTATCACATGTATGACATTTATCACATGTGTGACATTTATCACATGTGTGACATTTATCACATGTGTGACATTTATCACATGTATGACATTTATCACATGTATGACATTTATCAACATGTGTGACATTTATCACATGTATGACATTTATCACATGTATGACATTTATCACATGTATGACATTTATCACATGTGTGACATTTATCACATGTATGACATTTATCACATGTGTGACATTTATCACATGTATGACATTTATCACATGTGTGACATTTATCACATGTATGACATTTATCACATGTGTGACATTTATCACATGTGTGACATTTATCACATGTATGACATTTATCACATGTATGACATTTATCACATGTATGACATTTATCACATGTGTGACATTTATCACATGTGTGACATTTATCACATGTGTGACATTTATCACATGTATGACATTTATCACATGTGTGACATTTATCACATGTATGACATTTATCACATGTATGACATTTATCACATGTGTGACATTTATCACATGTGTGACATTTATCACATGTGTGACATTTATCAACATGTGTGACATTTATCACATGTATGACATTTATCACATGTGTGACATTTATCACATGTGTGACATTTATCACATGTGTGACATTTATCACATGTGTGACATTTATCACATGTGTGACATTTATCACATGTGTGACATTTATCACATGTGTGACATTTATCACATGTATGACATTTATCACATGTGTGACATTTATCACATGTATGACATTTATCACATGTGTGACATTTATCACATGTGTGACATTTATCACATGTATGACATTTATCAACATGTGTGACATTTATCACATGTGTGACATTTATCAACATGTATGACATTTATCACATGTATGACATTTATCACATGTGTGACATTTATCACATGTGTGACATTTATCACATGTGTGACATTTATCACATGTATGACATTTATCACATGTATGACATTTATCACATGTGTGACATTTATCACATGTGTGACATTTATCACATGTATGACATTTATCACATGTATGACATTTATCACATGTGTGACATTTATCACATGTGTGACATTTATCACATGTATGACATTTATCACATGTGTGACATTTATCACATGTATGACATTTATCACATGTGTGACATTTATCACATGTGTGACATTTATCACATGTATGACATTTATCACATGTGTGACATTTATCACATGTGTGACATTTATCACATGTGTGACATTTATCACATGTGTGACATTTATCACATGTATGACATTTATCAACATGTGTGACATTTATCACATGTATGACATTTATCACATGTATGACATTTATCACATGTATGACATTTATCACATGTGTGACATTTATCACATGTATGACATTTATCAACATGTGTGACATTTATCACATGTATGACATTTATCACATGTATGACATTTATCAACATGTGTGACATTTATCAACATGTATGACATTTATCACATGTATGACATTTATCAACGTGTGTGACATTTATCACATGTATGACATTTTATCAACATGTGTGACATTTATCAACATGTGTGACATTTATCAACATGTATTACATTTATCAACATGTGTGACATTTATCAACATGTGTGACATTTATCACATGTATAATATATACATGTGTATTATAAACTGGTATTATACTGACATATAATGTCAGTATAATACCCAGTAACACTGTGAGGAATCTTGGAGTCATTTTTGACCAAGAACGCTCCTTCAAGGCTTATATAAGCCAAGCAACTAAAACGGGCGTACTTCCACTTACGGAACATCGCTAAAATTAGGAATTTCGCTTCCTAAAAGTGACGCGGAAAAACTCATTCACGCGTTTGTCACCTCAAGGCTAGACTACTGTAACGCTTTACTGGCAGCCGTGCCCTAGAAGGCCTCTTTGAAGAGCTTCCAGCTCGTTCAGAATACAGCAGCTAGGATCTTAACAGGTAACCAAAAGGAGGGAGCACATAACTCCGGTGTTAAAATCACTCCACTGGCTCCTGTGGAGGTACAGAATAAAGTTTTAAAATCCTACTCTTAACATATAAAGCCATAAATGGCTTGGCTTCCTTCTTATCTCCAAGAGACACGTTAGTGTCGTATCAACCATGTCGAGCGTTGCGCTCACAAAACGCCAGACGTCTGGTGGCTCCCTAAGGTCTCAAAGGTCACTGTTGGTGGCAGAGCATTTAGCTACCAAGCTTCCGTTTACTGTGGAATCAGCTTCCCATTTATGTTAAGGAAGCAGATACGGTCTCCACAAGTTCAAGGCCAGGCTTAAAGCACTTTACTTTAATTTAGCATATAATTAGGTAATATATAATTTTATGTAGTGTATATATTATATATATATGCTGTATTATGTTATAATATTATGTTATATATTATTCAATAATGTATTGAGTTATGTTGTATATTATGTTATATATTATGCTGTATGTTATTCTTTATTTCAAGGCTAGGTTTAAGAACAGTCCTCTTTAGTTTAGGCATATGGCTAGGAAGGTAAAGACTCTGGGAGAAGGTTAAACTCCTCAGAGTGTTCAGTCAAGCTGCATAGGGAGCCCCCTGCTGGGAGAAGTATGGTAACTTTGAGCACTATCCTCTCCTCCTTCCTACTTTATCTGTTTAGCATTTTTAGGATTCTGACTGTAGTTTGTTCATTGCTATTCACCCGTTGTCCCATTGTCTGTTTCATGGGTACGATGACTGGGGATCTCTGAGCATGTCCTCTTCATCTACACCTTGCGGACTGGCCCGCCCCGACCCGCCTGGGAGAGCTTCAGTCCTGCAACGGACCTGTCCACGTTAAGCGTCCACTGGTCCACGTTCTGTAGCTAGCTTAGGTCCTAGATAATTAGTCTGTCCGTCCGGAGGAGCGGATCCCTTTCTCATATGGGTCTCACCTAACTGTGGGTTTCCCTTGTTCTCCTCCAAGGTTTCACAATAATTCCCACTGGGTTTTTTTAAGAGTTTTTCCTTGTCGATGCAGGAGGGTCTTGTTGGACAGTTAGTGTCCAACAGAAAGGATTGGTGATGATCAGGACACTTTAGCATTCTACAACATGTATGGACATTTTCTTCTGTGTGTGCTTTATATTCTTCATGTGTTTTAACTGTTGATTCTCTGACCTGTGTTGGTGATTTCAATGGTTTTGTTAAGTCCTCTGAGATGACTTCTGTTGTGACCTAGGGCTATACAAGAATAAATTGTATTGTATTGTATTGTAAGCCCCTCTAATCCGACATTCTAATCACACAGTGTGGACATGTTATCACATCGCTATGACATTTATCAACAAGTGTGCACTTTATCAACATGTGTGACATTTATAACAACACTGTGTTCGCTCCTTATATTTAAACAATGTACTGACATTTTATCACCTGAATAGACATATTATCACATGTCATGCGCTCATTTATCGTAAACATGTATGAACATTAATCACATGAGTGGACCTTTATCACTCTCATTGTATGACATTATAACACATGTGAGAAGACATTTATCAACATGTGGTGACAATTTATCACAAGGAATGACATTTTATCACATGAATGACATTTATCATACGTGTGTGACATTTATCACCATGTGTGACATTTATCAACATGTGTGACATTTATCACATGTAGTGAACATTAATCACATGTGTATGACATTTATCTAAAGAGTGACAAATAAATCATCGTTAATATAAAAATTTTTAAAATCTTTATTAATTTTCAGGTGGGGTAGTTGTTTGTTTGTTAATGGTTGGGGTTAAATTGGTTTTGGGTTGGTTTTGGGAATGTTGGTGTGGGGTGGGTGTGGTGTGGATTTTGATGGGGGGGGGTGTGGGGAAGGGGGGAAGGGAAAGGGAGGGATGTAGGGGGGGGGGGGGATTGGGAGTTAGTGTGGGTGGGTAAGGAAGGGAATAGGATATAGGGGGGGGTTGATGATATGGAAGATTTGGGTATAGGTGGAAAGGATTGGAAGGAGTATTGAGATAGGAATAAGAATTGTTTGGGAATAATGGGTAAAATATATAGGTGGTGGGGGGGGTGGGGTTATGAGGTGTGGGTTGGGAGGGATGGGTAGAGGGAGTATGAGGATGTTAGGGTGGTGGGGGGGTTGGGGAATTTGGAATTTGGGATAGTTGTGTTGGGGGGTGGTGGTTTTGATTTAGGGGTTTTGGGTGGGGGGTGTTGTTTTTTGGTGGGGTGGGTTGATTGTGTTTTGGGGGGGGGGGGGGGGGTTTGGGTAGTGGATGTTGGGGGGGGTGTTGATTGTGTTTTGGTTAAGTGTGGTTTGGGTGGGGGAAGGGTGTGTGTATTGTGGGGAGATGGTGGTGTGGTTTGGTGTGTAATTTGTGTAATTGTGTGGGGTATGTGGGTGGTGTAAGATGGGTTTGGGGGGGGTTTAATTTGTTAGGGGGGATTTGTGTGGGGGTTTGGTTAAGTGGGTGTGGGGGATAGTGTGTTTATGATTGTGGGTGGGGGGGTATGGGGGAAGGGTAGGGGGTTGTAATGTGGTGGTTGTGGGGGGGTTTGGGGGGTTGGTGGGGGTGTATTTGGGGGTATTGAGGGTTGGGTGGGGTAGGGATAGGGATGGGTAGGGGGGGTGGAGGGTGTTGATGATTTATGGGGATATAGGGGTGGTGGGTGAAGAGTTTGGGGGGGGGGGGGGGGGGGGATAGGGGGGATAATGTAGGGGGGGGTAGGGGGGTGGTAGGATGGGGGGGGGGTAGTTTTGTTTGGGGGGGTGATTTGGGGTGGGATTAGGTTGGGGGGGATGTTTTTTTGGGAAGGGTTATATAGGGGGGGTATTGGGGGGGGGGAATTATGGGGGTGTAGGGGATTGGATGAGTTTATTAGGGGTGGTTAGGGGATGTGTTGAGGGTGGGGGGGGGGTTGGGGGGGTGGGGGGAGTGGGTGGTTGGGTGGAGTAGGGTGGTATTGATGGGGGGGGGGGGGGGGGGGGGTGTATGTGTTGGGTGGGGGGGGATGGGTGTGTAGGTGGGGTGTGGGTTGAGTGTGGGTGGATATTTGGGGGGGGGGTGTGGGGGGGGTGGGGGGGGGGGGGGGGGATGTGGTTGGGGGGGTGGGAGGGGGTGTATATGGGGGGGGGTGTGGGGGGTTGTAGGGTGTTTTTGAGTATTGGGGGGGGGGTGTTGGGGGGGATTGGGGGGGGTGGGGGGTGTGTGGTTTGAGGGGAGTGGGGTAGGGGGGGTTGATGGTGTATGGTGGGGGGTGGTTGTGGTGGGTAAAGTTTAAGTGTGGGGGTGTGGGGTAATGGGGTGTGGGGAGGGGGGGATGGAGGGGGGGTGTGTAGTTGGGGTTGTGAGGTATGGGAAATGGGATAGTGGGTATATGGGGGTAGTGAGGAGGGAAGGGTTGGGGTGGTGGTTTTGGGGGTAGGAATTGGGGTTGTTTGGATTGGGTGTATGTGTTGGAGGGTTGTGGTATGGGGTATTAGTATAGTTGTTGTTGGAGTTAGTGGGGGGGGGTGGGTTGGGGGGGGGGAGGGGTTGAGGTAATGGTGGAGTAAGTTGTTAGTGTGGGGGGTGATGGTTTTTGTAGGGGGGGTTGAAGGAAGGATAGGTGTAGGGAGGGAGGAAGGATAGGGGGTTGGTATGGAGGGGGGATGGGGGGGGAGAGGGGGGGAAAGAGAGATGGGACAGAGAGAGGGAAAAGAGAAAAAGAGGAAAGAGAGAAGAGAGAGGGGGATAAGAGAGAGGAAAAGAAAGGGGAATGAGAGAGAGAGAGGAGAGAAGAGAGTGGAGGAAAGGAGAGGGAGGGAGAGATGAGAGGGGAAAGTGAGGGGAAGAGGGGAGAGAGAGGGAGAGGGATGGGAGAGGTGGAGATACGGTGTAGGGGAAGTAAGTTTATGTGGGTGGTGTGGTTGGGTAGGGGGGTTGTTGGTTGGTGTTGGGGTAGGGGGGGGGGGGGGAGGAAGGTGGGGGGGGGTTTGAGGTGGATGGGTAGAATATGAGGTTGTAAGGGGTGAGTTTTTGGAAGGGGGGTATAGGGGGTTGTTGATTGGATTGTTGGTATGTGAGTTTGAAAGTATATGAGATGAGATAAATGGATTAAGAAGAATAGTTAGGGGGATGGTTGGGAAGGTGGGGAAGAATAAGAGAGAGGGGGGGGGGGGGATATGGGATTAAATATGGGGGGGTGTGGGTTGAGGGTTTAGAGTTTAGAGAGAGTAGATGAGGTGGGGGGAGGAATTGGGGATGGATGTGGTGTATATTGGGTTTATAGATTATGTTAGAGGGGTTTTTATTGTTGTGGTGGGTGGGGTGGGGTGGGAAATAGAGGGTTTGGGGGGGGATTGGGGGGGGGGGTGATAGATGTGAGGGGTGGTGGTGGGGGTATGTTGTGTTGGGTTATTGATTGTGGGATGTTTGGGTTTGTTTTTGAGGGTTGAGGTGGGGATGTTGTTAGGGGGTGGAATGGGGTGGAAGTTGTATTTGTTGGTTGGTTATGTGGGTAAGGGGGGGTTTTGTTTGGGGATGTAGTTGTTGTTTTTTGTGTGGAATTGTTTTAATTGGTGTGTGGGTGTTGTAATTTGTGTTAGTTGTGTTTGTGTAAGTGTTGGGGATGGTGTGTGGTGTATTTTGGGTTGGTGGTTTGTGTGGTAGTTTGTGTTAGGGTGTTGATATATTGTGGAATGTGTGTTTTGGGTAGTGGGTGTGGTTTATGGTGTGTTGTTGTTGATAGTGGGGGGGTGGGTATTGGGTGGTGTATATGGGTGGTGTGGTGTGGGGATTGTGTTGTGGGTTTGTGGGTATTTGGGGGGTTGTGGTTGGTATGTGGGGGGTGTTTGGTTGGAATTGGTTTATTTGGGTGTGTTAGTGGTGGGGGTGGTTGGGTTATGGTGTGGTTTAATTTTGGGTGTGTGATTGGGTGGTGGGTGTAATGTGGTTTAGGTTTTGGTTTTGATGGGGGGGGGATTGGTTGGTGTTGAGAGTGTGGGAGGGGGGGGGTGTTTGGTGTAGTTGTGTGAGTGGGGGGAGGGGGGGGGTATGTGGGTTTGGATAGTGAGGGGGTGGGAAGGGGGGTGGGGGTAGGAGATTTGTGGGAGGTGATGGTTGATTTTATGATAGAGGTTTGTGGTTGTTGGGGGGGTTTTTGTGTTGTTTTAATATAGGGGTTGATATTAAGTAATTGTTAGAGGGGGGTAAAGGATGATTGAGTAGGGGTGTTGGAGGGGGGGGGGGTAGTGGAAGGTTGGTGGGGGGGTGTTTTTGGGGGGGGGGGATAGTGAGTGTGGAGGTGTAAGAAGAGGGAGGAATGGGATGGTGGGGGGGTGTAATTTTGGGGGGTAGGGGGGGTTTTAGGGGGGTGGGTGTGTGTTCGTTTTGTGTTGTGAGAGAGTATTATTATTTGTTAGGGGTGTGGTTTTGTGTGGTGTGGGGAGAGAGAGGGGATATAGGGGGTGGGGTGTTTGTGTGGGGGGGTTAATGTTGGGGGGGTGGATGATATGGAAGGTTGGGGGGTTTTGGGGGGGGGAGGTGGAGTAAGTTGGGGGGTTGTATGTGGGTAGGGAGGGTAGTGTGGTAAAGGGAGAAAGATGAATATTGAAGGGGAGGAGGTGAGGGTTGGGGGGGATTTAGAGATAGGGTGGGGGGGGATAGGGGGTTTGGAAATATTGAGGGGGGGGGATGTAGGGGGGAATATTTGGTGGGGGGGAGTGGGTAGGGGGGGGGTGGATAAGGGTGTGTGTTTGAGGATGGGATATGGAGTTGTTAGTATTTAGGTTGTGGGATTGGTGGGGTTTGTGGGTATGGGGCTGGGGTGTATGTGAGGGGTGTGGGGGGGTGGTTGGTGGGGTGGGGGGTGGTGATTTATGGGGGGGGTGGGGAGGGTGATGGTGAGTGTGTAGAGAGATGAAGGGGAGAGAGAAGAGAGTAGGGGGATGTGTGAGAGATGTGGATGAGATGGGGGGGGAGATGAGTGTGGGGGGATGTGATGGAGGATGGAGAGAGGTGGGAGAGTGATGAGAGTGGTTGAGGAGAGAGATGAGAGAGGAGAGAGGGGTGGGAGATTGGGGGAGAAGTAGAGTGAGAGAGAAGAAGGGGGGGGAGGGAGAGAGGTAGTAATGATGAAGAGGAGTTAGTGAAGAGGATTGGTATAGTAGAGGGGGTGAGAATAAGGGAGGTGGTAGTAGAGTGAGAGAGAGATGTAGTGAGTAGTGGGATTGTTGAGAAGAGGGGGGGAAGAGAGAGGAGGTGGGGGGAAGGGAAGAGTATGGGGAGAGAGGGGGGAGAGAGAGGTGAGAGTGGGGGAGGAATGTGAGGGTTGAGGAGAGGAGTGTAGTAGTGAAAGTAGGGGGTATGAGAGTAGATGAGAAGTGGGGGGGAGAGATGGGGGGAGGAGAGAGGGAGGGGAGAGAGAAGAGTATGTATGTAGGGGGGAGTGTGGGTGGGGTTGGGGGGGGTTTAGGTGGGGGTGGGGGGGGGAGATGGTTAAGGAGGAGAAGATTTAGGTGGGGGGAGGGTATGGGATGGTTTTTTTAGGGTATGTGATAAAGGGTAGTATTTGATGGTGAGATGAGAGGATGAGAGGGGGGATGGGGGGGGGGGGGGGGAGAGGGTGTGGGGGGGTGGGAGCGGGGTTGGGTTTATGGGTTGGAATGTGTGGGGTGGAGGGGGGATGTGGGGTTGTGGGGTATGGTGATGAGAGAAGAATGAGAGGGGGGTGGAAGTATAGGGGGGGGGGGGTATTTATAATGAGGTGTGGGTGATGGGGGTAAATATGATAAGGGGTAGGGGGTTGTGAGGGAGATTGGAGGGGTGGAGGGGGTTTGGGGGGGGGGGGGTGGTAGGGGGGGGATTGGTGGGGGAAGTAGAGGTATGGTTGTGGGGGGGGGGGGGGGGGAGGGTAGAGGTGTGGGGGGGGATGTTGGGATGAAGTGAGGGGTGGTAGGAGTAGGGTAGTGGGTGAGTAGGGGGTGTGGAGGGAGATAATAAGATTGTGGATGTTTAGAGATAGTTATTGGAGTGGTGTTTGTATGAAGTGAGTTGGGGTGTGGGGGTGGGATTTAGATGGTGGGAGGTGGGTAGGGTTTGTGTAAGTTTGATATGGGGGTGGTATTTGTGGGGGAATGGGGGTGGGTTTAATTTGTTGGTGGTAAGGGTTGGTGGGTGGTGGGGTGATGTGTGGGGTGGTTGGTGTGTTTTGGTGGGGTAATGGTTTTATTTGGGGTGGGGGGTGAATGTGTGTATGTTGTTGGGGTAGGGTGGTGGGGGGGGTTATATGTTTTTGAATTTATGTTGTTAAAATGGATAGGGTTGGGGTGGATGTATATTGATATGGTGGGATTGTGGTGGGGGGGTGGGGGTGGTGGGGTATGTGGGGGTTGGGGGGGTGTGAGGTTTAGGTTTTGGTTTTAAAGTAGAGTTTTTATATTTGGGAATGGTGGTAGGATGGGAGGGGTGAGGGATGGAGTGGATGTAGTAGGTGTGGGTGAGTGTAGATAGGAAGATAGGGGGTTTGGGGATGGGGGAAGTGGGAGGAGATGGAAAGATGGGGGGGGGATGGGTGGTGAAGGTGGGGGGGGGGGGGTTGGGATGAGTGTTGTTAGGAGGAGGGAATTTTGGGGGGATGAATAGGGGGTTAGGATTGGGGGAGGGGGAGGGGATGGTGTGGGGGTGGGGGAGTATGTAGTGGGGGGGAGGGGTGGGGTGGAGGGGGGGGGGGGTGTGTATGTTGGGGGGTGGGGGGTATGATGGTAATAGGGGGTTTGGTGTGTTATGTTTAGGGATGATGGGTGGGGTTTGTTATGGGGTGGGGGTTGTGGTGGTTGTGTGATATTTGTTTAATGGGGGGGTGAGATAGGGGGGATATAGGAGTATTGGTTGTAATTATAAGGAGAATTTGGGTGTTAGATGGAGGGGGGGGTGGGTGGGGTGTGTGTGGGGGGTTGGGGTGGTAGTGTGGGAAAGTAGATGAGGCGGAGTGGAGGTTGAATTATTTTATGTTAGAGAGGTTGGGGTTTAAATTTATGTTGGGGGTGATGTTGGTGATTGGAGTATATTAAATATAGGGGTTTATGGGGGGTGTGTTGGTATGGTGGGTTATTGGGGGGTGGGGGATGTAGGAGAGAGGTTAGGGAATGGTAAATAATGGAGGGGTTGGGGTGGGGGGGGGGGTGGGGTAATGATGGTGGGGATGGGTTAAGGGGTGTTAGGGGGGGGGGTGTGGGTGGGATGGGGGTGGTTGTGTGTATATTTGTGGGTTGGGGATGAATAATTTTTATAGGATGTAGGGGGGGGAGGAAGAATAGGGAGGAGGAGAGAGAAAGTAGTTAAGAAGGGGGGTGATATGATATAGGTTGGGGTTTATGGGTGAGGTTGGGTGAAGTGGATAATTGGAAGGTGAAGGGTTAGGATTAGGATATAGGGGATGAAGGGAAGAGGAGGGGGTGGAGAGATGATGTAATGGAAATTAGTGTTGTGGGGGGTGGGGGGTGAGGTGGGGGAGTTAAGTGGTTAGTGGGGGGAGTTAGTGGGGGGAAGAGAAGTAGGGGTGAGGGAGAGGGGGGAGAGAGAGTATTTGGGGAGAGTGAGAGGGAGTGAAGAGAGGGGTATGGGAGAGAGGGGTGAGAGTAGGTGAAAAGAGTAGAGGAGAGATAGAGGGAGATGATAGGAGAGGGAGATGATGATGATGGGGGTGTGAGAGGGATGTGAGAGGGGAAGGGGGTGTTTAGGGTGGTGTGGGTTTGGGAATAATTTTTATGGGTGGATGGGGAGGGAGGAATGTGAGGGGGGGGGGGGTAATTTTGGGGGGTGGGGGGTGGGGAGGTGAGGTGGGGGGGTGGGGTTGGGGGGGGGGGGGGTAGGTATTTTTGTTTGTGTGGGGGGGGGGGGGGTGGGGTATGGGGTTAATAGGGGGTTTAATGGGGGGTATTTAGGGGGGGGGTGAAGTGTGGGGTTGTTGTAGTGGGGAGAGGGGGATGAGTGTTGGTGGGGTGTGGGTATATGGGTTTAGGGTTATAGGAGATGGGGGTTTGGGGGAGGTGTGTGGGGTGGGGATTGGGGGGGGTGGGGTTTTGGTGTTAGATGTAAGTTAGAGGTAGATTGGGGTATATGTGTGAGGGATTGGAGTTGGTTTAGGGGGTTTAGGGGGGTGAGTAGTGATATGGGAGGGGTAAGAAGAGAGATGAGAGAGGGAGGGGGTATGAGGGTAGGAGAAGAGTGGGAGAAGATGGGAGAGGGATAGGAGGGGGGGGATAGAGGGGGGGTGAGAAGGGGAGGGAAGTTAGTAGGATGGAGAGAGAGAGAGTATAGAGTGAGGGGAGTGATAGGGATGAGAGATAGGTGTTGTTGGGGATATTAGAGTGAGAGAAGTAGGGGGATAAGAGGGGTAGAGAGGGAGGTGATGAGGGAGGGGGGAGATGAGATGAGTGTGGGGGGTGGGGGATGTATAAGGTATGGGATGGGGGAGTGGTGATTAGAATTGTTATAAGGTGGATTGGGATTGTATAGGGTTGTGGTGGTGGGGGTGTGGGTGTTGGGTGTTGGGGGGGGGGGGGGGGGGGTAGGATGTTGGGTGGTGGGATGGGGGGGGGGGGGGGGGGGGGGGGGATGTGTAAGGGATAAGGATAGTTTGTGGGGGGGATTGAGGGAAGGAAGGAGAAGGGTTGTAGTTGGTGGTAGTGGGGGTGTGGGGGGATGTAGGGGAGTTAGGGGAGTGGGTGGGGGGGTTGGGGGGTATAGAGGTTATTAGAGTTGAGTGGGTTAATGAGGAGGGAAATTTATGAGGTGTTGGATGGTAAGATGTGTATTGAGGGGTGTTGGTATTTATTGGGTATGGGGGTGGGGGGGATTGTTGGTGGTGGGTGGGGGGTAGGGGTGGGTTGTGGGGTTGGGGTGTTGGGGGGGGGTGTGTGGTGATTGTGGTGTAATTGGGTGTAGGTGTGTAATGGTGGATGGGTGTGTGTGGGTATTGTTGGGGTTAAGTTGTTGGTTGTGTTGGTGTGGGGTAGTGTGTGGGGTGTATTGGGTTTTTGGGTGTTGAATTTTTTTAGTATGGGTGGGGGGGGGAGGGGGGGGGGGTAGGGAATGTTGGTGGGGGGGTGGGATTGGTGGGTGTGGGGTATGGAGGGGGTTGGTGTTTGGGGGGGGGTTGGGTGGTGATGGGGGTGGGGGTGGGGGGTGTGTTGGGGATTTGGGGGGGGTGGGGGTGTGTGGGTTGGTGGGGGGGGTTGGGGTGGGTGAGTTGTGGGGTAGGGGGGGGGGGGGTGGGGGTGGGGTTGGATGGTGGGGTGGGGTTAGTGTGTGGGTTGTGGGTGAGGGGGGGGTTGGATGGGTTGGGTTTGTATTGGTAGGGAGGGGGGGGGTGGGGGGGGGGTATGGGGGGGGTGTGGATTGAGGTAGTTGTTGGGGGGGGGTGTGGGGTAGGAGGGGGGGGGGTTTTGGTGTGTGTTTTTGGGGTGGTGGTTGGGGGGGTGGGGTTGGGGATTGGGTTGTTGATGGGGTGGGTGTGTGATGGTTAGGGGTGTGGGGGTGGATATGGGTTGGGGTGTTTTGGTTTGTGTGTTTGGGGTATGGGTTTGGTATGGGGGGGGAGTATAGTGAAGGAATGTATGTGTGTGTATGGATGGGGGGGGGGTTGGTTTTATTTGGGGTTAGTGGTGATGGGTGGTTTTAAGTGGGTAGTTGGTGGGGGGGGGGTATGGGGGGGTTGATGGTTTGGGGGGTTGGGGTGGTGGGGTGGGGGGGTGGGGGTGGGGGGGTGTGGGGGGGGGGGGGTGGGGGGTGTGGGGGGGGGGGGGGGTGGGTGGGTGGGGGTGGGGGGGTGGGGGTGGGGTGGTGGGGGGGGGGGGGGTGGGGGGTGTGGGGGGGGGGGGGTTGGGGGGGTTGGGGGGGTGGGGGGGGTGGGGGGGGGGGGGGGGGGGGGGGGGGGGGGGGGGTGGGGGGGGGGGGGGGGGGGGGGTGGGGGGGGGGGGGGGGGGGTGGTTGGGGGGGGGGGGGGGGGGGGGGGGGGGGGGGGGGGGTGGGGGGTGGGGGGGGGGGGGGGGTGGGGGGGGGGTGGGGGGGGGGGGGGGTGGGTGGGTGGGGGGTTTTGGTGGGTTGGGTTTGGGTTTGGTTGATGTTTGGGTTGTGGTTATGTAGTGTTGTTTTATTGGATTTGGTATTTGTTTGTTTGTGTTAGGGGGTGTTGGGGGAGGGGGGGGGTGGGGGGGTTTGTTTGGTGTAGTGGTGTGAGGGGAGGATGGGGGTGGGGGGGGAATTTTTGGGGGGGTTGGGGGGGGGATTGTAGGGGTGGGTGGGTGGGGGGGTGTTTTTGTGGTTAGGGGGGGTGGTGTGTGGGGGTTTATGGGAGTGGGAATTGATTATTATGTTGTGGGTGGGGGGGGGGTTATGGTGGGGGTGGTTGGGTGTTGTTGGTTGTGGGGGTGGGGATTGGGGGGTGGGGGGGGGGGTGATGATGGGTGGGTTGGGGGGGTTGATTGGTTTGGGGTGGGGGGGGGGTGGGGGTGGTGATGTGGGGGGGGGGGGGGGTGGGGGGTGGGGTGGTGGTGTGTGGGGAGAGGTAGGGGTTATTGTGGGTGGGGGGGGTGAGGGAGAGTATGATGAGGGGGGGGATGTTTGTGATGAATAAGGTTTAATTATGGGGAGAGTATGGGGGGTAATGGGGGGGGGTATGTGATGTTGTGTGGGTTGTATGTGGTGGTGGGGGGTGTGTGGGGGGGGGGGTAGGTGGGTGGGGTGGGGGGGGGTTGGGGGGGTTGGTGGGGGGGGGGGGGGGGGGGGTGTATGTGATTTGGGGGTGTAGGGGGGTGAGTATGGTATATAGGGGGGGTGAGGGTTGAGTTTTGGGATGGGGAGGGGGGGGGGGGGGGTGTTGGTGTGATGGGGGGGGGAGATTGTGTGGGATGGTGAATGGGTTGTTTGGGAGGGGTATTGGGTGGTATGGGGGGTGGATTTTGGGGGTTGGGGGGGGATGGGTTGGGGGGGGGTGGGTGGATGGGGGTAGGTGGGGGTTGGTGGTGGTTAAGATGTGGGGTATTGGGTGTGATGGGGGGGGGGGTAGGGGTTGGTTTGTGGGGGGGGTGTGGGGGTGTAGGGGTGTAGTGGGGGGTATTGTGGGGGGTGTGGGGGGTGATTGGTATGTAGTGTATGTGTATGGGATGGGGATATGGGGAGTGGATGGTGTAGGGGGGGGGGGGGGGGGAGTTGGGGGTGGTTGTGGGAGGGGGGGGTTGGTTGGGGTGTGTGTGGAGTTTGGGGATTGGATTGTTTGTGGGTATGGGGGGTGTTGTTTTTTATGTTGTGGGGTTGAGTGTGGGGGGGGTATGGGGGTGATGTTGGGTTTAGGTGTTTATTTTGGGTGGGTGGGGGTTTTGTGGGATATGGGTTAGGTGTGGTGGGTTGTGTGGAGGGGGGGGGGTGGGGTATGGTGGGTTGGTGGGGGTTTTAGTGGGGGGGGGGGGGGTGGTGGGTGGGGGTGGTGGGGGGTTGGGGGGTTGGGGGTTATGATTGGGGGTGGGGGGGGGTGGTGTTGTGTTATGTGGGGGGGTGATTGAGAGGTAGATAGGGGGGGGGGGGGGGGTGGGGTTAGTGGGTGATGAGGTGGTGTTTAGGGGGTGTGTGGGGGGGGTATGGAGTTTGTGGGGGATAGTATGGGGTGTGGTGGGGTATGGGGGTGGGGGTGGTATGGGTTGGGATGTGGGTGGGGGGGGGGGTGTGATGGGGTGTTGGTGGGTGGAGTGTTGGTGGATTAGGGGGGTTGTGGGATAGGGGGGGGGGGGGGGGGTGGGTAGGTTGGTGTGTTGTGTTGTGGGGGGGGGTATATGTAGGGGGGGTGGAGGGGGGGGGTAGGGTTAGGGGTGGGGGGGGGGGGGGGTATGGGGATTTAGGGGGGTGGATGTTTGTGGGTAAGTGTAGGTTGATTGGGTGGGGGGGTGGGGAGTGTGGATATGTGGGGTGTGTAAATAGTTGTGGTGAGTTTGGGGGGGGTTGGTTATGGGTGGGTTGGGGGGGGGGTGTGGGGGGGGGGTGTGGGGGTGGGGGGGTGGGTTGTGAGGGGGGGGGGTGGAAGAGAAGTATTTTTGTTTTGGGATGGGTGGGGAGGTATGGGGGTTTTGGTGGTGTTGTGTGGGGGGGTGGGGGGGGGTAAGGGGGGGGGGGGTATGGGGGATTAGTTGTGGGTGGGGGATGGGGTGGGGGATAGGGTGGGGTTGTAGAGGTTATGTGGGGGTTTGGGGAGTTGTAGTGGGGGATGGTGGGTTTTGGGGGGTTGGGGGTGTAGGGGTGGGGATGAGGGGGGTTAGGTGTTGGGTTGTAGTGGGGAGTGGGGGGTTTTGTTGGTAAGTTGGAGGGTTGAGGTGTTTTTTGGGGATGGAGGGGTGTAGGGGGGATATGGTGGGGTAATATGTTTGGGTTGGGTGGGTGAGGGGGTTGGGAGGTGGGAGGGTGGGTGGTGGGGGGGGGGGGGTTTTTGGTGTTTGGGGGGGGGTTGGTGGGTGGGGGGGGGTTTGGTGGGGGGGGAGGTTTTGGGTGTGGTAGTGGTTGTTTGGTGGTGGGGGGGAGGTGGTGGTGGGTTTTTGGGGTGGGGTGGGTGGTGTGGGTGGGGGGGGGTTGGGGGGGTGGGGGGGGGGGTGGGGGGGTGGTGTTGGGGGGTTTTGTTGGTGGGGGGGTTGGTTAGGGGGTTTTGTGGGGTTTTTTGGGGGGGGATTGGGGGTTGGTGGGTGGGGGGGGGGGGGGTGTTTGGTGTGTGGGGTGTGGGTGGGGGGTGGGGGTTTGGGGGGGTTATGGGGGTGTAGTGAAGGTTTGGGGGTTGGGGGGGAATTGGGGGGTGGGGGGTTGGGTGTGGGTTTTTGTGGTGATATTGTGTGTAGGGGGTGGGTTTGGGGGTGTGGAATGTGGGGGTATGTGTGGGGGGGGGGATGGGTGGGAATGGTTGTTAGGGTTGAATTGGGGGGGGTTTGTGGGGATGGGGGGGGGTTAGGGGGGTTGGGATAGGTGGTTGGGGGTTAATGTGGGGGGGGGGGGGTATTTTGTGGTGAAAGGTGTGTAATGGTGGGTTAATGGGAGGTTGTATGTTGGTGGGATATGGGGGGGGGTTTATGTGGGTGGGTGTAATGGGGTGGGGTTTTTGGTTTTAATTGGTTGTGTATATGTGGTGGTTGGTATATTGGTGTGTGGTATTGTGTGGGAAGTTGGGTATGGGGGTGTTGAATGTGGTGGTGAAGGGTGGTTGATGTGTTGGGTTATGGGGTTGTATTTGTTGGGTTTGGGGGTGGGGGATATGGGTGGGGGTGATTGGTGGGGGTGTGTTGTGGGGGGTAATTGGGGGGTGTATGGATGTTGTATTGGGGGTGAATGGTGGGGTAAGGTGTGAGTGTTTGGTGGGGGTGTTATGTTTGGGTGTGGTGGGTTTTAGGGTGGTGGTAATTGTGTGGGTATGTTGGGGGGGGGTAATTGGGGGGTGGTGATGTTGTGGTTTGTGGGGTTTGGTGGTGGTTAGGTGGGGATAGGGGTGGGGGATTGGGGTATTGGGGGGGGGGGGGGGTGGGGTATTGGGGGGTTATATTTTGGGGGAATGGGTGGGTAGGGGGTGTGGTAATTGTGGTGTTAATGTTGTGTGTATTTGGGTGGTATGTGGTGGGTGGGAAGTGGGGGTGTTGGTGTGTGGTAATTGGGGGGTGGGAATGGGGGTTGAATTGGGGGTGGTGAGTTTGGTGCTGGGGGGGGATAGTGGGGGTTGTGTTGGGTGGGGGTAAGGGGGGGGATATGTGGGGGTTTTTTTGTGGTATGGGGTTGTGTGGGGGTTTGTGGGGGGGATGTTATGGTGGGGGGGGTGGGGGAAGGGGGTGGGAGTGGTGTGGGGTGTTTGGGTGGTTTTGGGTGGGGGGGGGGGGGGTAGAGGTGGTGGGGGGGGGGGGGTGTGGTTTTGTGGGAGTTGTGGTTGTAGGGGGGTGGGAAGGTGGATATTTGTGGTAATTGGTGGATGATTGGGTGTGGGGGTAATTTGGGTTGAATTGGGTATTGGGTTTGGGGTGTCATTTGGTGTGGAAGGGTGTGGTAATGTGGGTGTTTGGGGGGATTGGTGTTAGGGGGTTTTGTGGGTTTTATTTGTGGTAGTTGGGGGGGGGGGGGGTTAGGGGGGGTGTTGTATTGGGTGGTGGAATTTGGGTGGTGGGTGGGGGAATGGGTGGTTTTTTGTGAATGGGGGGGTGGGGGTGGGGTATGGGGGGGGGGGTTATGTTGTGGGGTTTGGGTTGTTGTTGGGGTTATGATTGGGGGTGGGTGGTTGTTTTGGGGGGTATAGGGGGGGGTGGTTTAGGGGGGTATTTGTGGTGGGGGGGGTGGTGGGTGGGTGTGTTTGGGGGGGGGGGGGGGGGGGGGGAAGGGGGTTATGGATTTTGGAGTGTTTGTAGTATGGGAAATGTGTGTTGGGGGGGTATTGGGGGGGGGGGGTGTGGTTTTTGGGTTGTGGTTGGGGTGGGGGGGGGTTTTGGTGGTGTATGGGTGAGGGGTTTGGTGGGTTGGTGTTGGGTTGTGGAGGGGTTGGTTGGGGGTTGTGGAGTGTGGGGGGGTGGGGGGTGGGGGGGTTGGGGGGGGGAGGTAGTGGGGTTTTTGGGGGTGGTTGGGGGGGGATGGGGTGGGGGGGGGGTTTTTGGGGGTGGGTTTGTGAGAGATTAGTATTTGTTGTGTGGGGTGTGGGGGGTGGGGGGGGATATGGGGGTGTATAATTGGTAGTGGAAGTGGGTGTAGGAGGTGAGGGGGGGGGGAGGGGTGTGTGTTTGTGTGTTGTGTGTCTGTCTGTGTGTGTGTGTACATGTGTGTCTGTGTGTGTGTCTGTGTCTGTATCTGTGTGTGTGTGTGTGTGTCTGTCTGTGTGTGTGTGTCTGTGTGTACATGTGTGTTTCTGTGTGTCTGTGTGTGTGTGTGTGTGTGTGTGTGTGTGTCTGTGTGTGTGTCTGTGTGTGTGTGTCTGTGTGTGTGTGTGTCTATGTGTGTGTGTCTGTGTGTGTGTGTGTGTGTGTGTCTGTGTGTGTGTGTGTGTGTGTGTCTGTGTGTGTGTGTGTCTGTGTGTGTGTGTACATGTGTGTGTGTGTCTGTATCTGTGTGTGTGTGTGTCTGTGTGTGTGTGTCTGTGTGTGTGTGTACATGTGTGTGTGTGTCTGTATCTGTGTGTGTGTGTGTGTGTCTGTGTGCACTTGTTTTCAACTCCTGGTGGGTTCCATAACCTGAGATTCCACTCACGTCATGGGGACTGGTTTTACGTAGTGGGGCCCGAACACCGGACCCCACTGGTCCAAGCTTAATAATCAATGGGTAATGCTTTTCTAACGGTCCTTATGCAGTCTCTGTAAAAATATGGAAAGGACCCCTGGAGGTTTACTTTCCTGAAAAAAGTGTGTTATGTGTCGGAACCCTGGTGGTGGGTTGCGGGATATCAAGGAGGGGCACACTGGGGCAATTTCAGTCCAGCAGGCTGGAGCCAATCATGGAGCAGCACAACAGAGGAAATCAGGTGTCAGGCTAGAAAAAGGTGCAAGTGTGTGGTTCATTAGGCTGCAGAAATCACAGAGCAGCACACTGAAGCGCACGCTTACAAACCACTGGTAAGTGCTGACTACAAGTCATGACTTCAAATTGTTATATAGAATGATTACAAATTATTTGTTGTTTGTGCAGCTTAGTCAAGAGTCCCTAATTGATGAAGTCGACTCAGATTCTGACGATTTAACTGTCAAGAAGAAACCTGTAAAAAAGTATGGAAAAAGAAAAATCAAAAACACTTTTCTTCAAGACTCGGAAAGTGACGAACCAAAGGCAAATAAGATTGTTATCATGCAGCTGCAAAAGAAGAAAAATGGGGGGCGAGTATACAGCAAGAGACACTTCTGCCTCTACTGTTCAATGTCCTGCCACAAAATGTCCCGTCATTTGAAAACATGGAAATGAAAGTGACGTAGCCAGAGCATTGGCTCTACCTGTGAAATCTAAAGCACGTAAACTTCAGTTTGATTTGATCAGGAATAGTGGAAACCGTGAGCACAATTTTGAGGTTTTAAAGGCCGGCATTGGAACTTTAGTCCCAGCTAAACAGCCAAATTCCCCAGTTAAATCCAGTGAGTTTTTGCACTGTATAGACTGTGGGGCATTGCTTAAGCGAAAGTCGCTGTGGAGGCATGTGGCCAGGTGCCGGCTTTCACAGAAAGATGCCCAGGCTAAACCAGGTAGACGTAGGGTCCAGTCCCTCTGCTCCCTAGCCCAGCCTGTACCGGAGGGCATCAGCAAAAAGCTGTGGTCTTTAATTTCGGCAATGCATCAGGATGAGGTCACGGGTGTTGTCAAAGCAGAAAAGGGGATTCTGAGACTCGGAGAGCACCTGTACTTAAAACACGGGCATGATAAGACAAAGCATGATTACATTAGGCAGAAAATGAGAGAAGTCGGTAGGTTAATTAACGAAGCAAAAACCGCAGGGAAACTGAAAACAATTAAGGATTTCTTTATTCCTTCCAACTTTAACCATGTGATTGATGCAGTCAGGTCTGTGGCTGGATATGATGAGGAAACAAATCAATACAAGACTCCATCCTTGGCCCTCAAACTCGGCCATAGCCTCAGAAAGCTAGCAGATATTCTTGAATGTGACTCAAAAATGGAGCATTGTGTTGATGAACTATTTATTAAAAACCTCCAACGAAGCCGGCTGCTTTTTGAGAAGAGGTGGGACGTCTGTGTTTCTTCTGCTGCCCTACAGACCCTCCGGCAAGCCAAGTGGAACACTCCGGACCTGCTCCCTCTGACTGAGGACGTTAGAGCCATGCATGCACATATTGAGGTATGTCGACCTGAATATGTGCAAACCCTAATAAGTGAGCCAACGTCTAAGCATTGGTCTAAACTGGCAGTTTTGACTCTTTGTGAGGTCATCATTTTCAATCGAAGAAGGGAAGGTGAGGTTTCAAAGATGCCACTGACAGCCTTTACCTTAAGAAGTAAGACTGGGATCCATTCTGACATTGCTCTGGGACTGTCCCAACTTGAGAAAAAGCTGTGTCAGCATTTTCAACGCATTGAAATTAAAGGGAAAAGAAGTCGGAAAGTGCCGGTTCTTTTGACTCCTGAAATGATTGCTTGGATGGAGGTGCTGGTGGAGAACAGAAGGGCCTGTTCCATCTCTGACCATAACCCATACTTCTTTTCCCGCCCGGGCGCAGACACCCACATCAGGGGATCAGACTCCCTACGCCAGGTAGCCAAAGAATGTGGTGCGGTGCATCCAGAGATGCTATCCTCAACCAAACTTAGAAAGCACATAGCTACTATGTCTACAGTTCTCAATATGAAAGAGAATGAGATGGACATACTTGCCAACTTCCTCGGCCATGACATTCGCATCCACAGGCAATATTACAGACTACCAGAGGGGACACTGGAGCTGGCCAAAATCAGCAAAGTGTTGATGGCCATGGAGCAGGGAAGAGTGACGGAATTCGAAGGAAAGAGCCTCGACCAGATACAAATTGAGCCTGAAGGTAATTCTTGATATTATTAAAATATGTATGATTTTTTTCCCCTAAAGGCCACTTGTATTTTTATTTTCTGTGCGACAGGGAGAGCAGTAGAGATCCTCTCACAAACGGACGGGCTAAAAGAAACTTCAAGCGGAGAACCTTCAACCATTCATCCAGATGCACCCCATGGTAGTGGCAGTGCCCCTTCTGGTAAGTGTACCAGGTGGGGGATTACAGCCAGGCTGCTTGGTCCTCACCCTGGGAGTGTATATTGCTAATATATTTTTATTTCTCTCCCTAGAACGTGTAAGAAAGCCATGGTCTGCATCTGAGGTGAAGGCTGTGGAGAAGACCATGACACCTTTCATACAGACTGGAAAGGTCCCTGGGAAGTCTCACTGCCTGGCCTGCATTAATGCCTCACCAGATGACCTTAGACATCGGACATGGAGTGGCATTAAATTCTATGTCAAAAATAGAATCACTGCAATTCGAAAACAAAATCTAAAATAAAATTCCTTTAAAATAGTTGTTTGGTTTCTATTGACTGTTTTGTATTACTTAAAGTCTTGGTAAAAAAAGATTATGTCTATGGGTCCCATTCTGAACGGCCCTGTCAAAGGGACCCACCAGGTAACAAAAACGTGTATGTGTGTGTGTGTGTGTGTGTGTGTCTGTGTGTGTGTGTCTGTGTGTGTGTCTCTGTGTGTCTGTGTGTGTGTGTGTGTCTGTGTGTGTGTGTGTGTGTGTGTGTGTGTGTGTCTGTGTGTGTGTGTGTGTGTGTCTGTGTGTGTGTGTGTGTGTGTGTGTGTGTGTGTGTGTGTGTGTCTGTATCTGTGTGTGTGTGTGTGTGTGTGTGTGTGTGTGTGTGTGTGTGTGTGTGTGTGTGTGTGTGTGTGTGTGTGTGTGTGTGTGTGTGTCTGTATCTGTGTGTGTGTGTGTGTGTGTGTGTGTGTGTGTGTGTGTGTGTGTGTCTGTATCTGTGTGTGTGTGTGTGTGTGTGTGTGTGTGTGTGTGTGTGTCTGTGTCTGTGTCTGTGTCTGTGTGTGTGTGTCTGTGTGTGTGTGTACATGTGTGTGTGTGTCTGTGTGTGTGTGTACATGTGTGTGTGTCTGTATCTGTATCTGTGTGTGTGTGTGTGTGTGTGTGTGTGTCTGTGTGTGTGTGTGTCTGTGTGTGTGTGTACATGTGTGTGTGTCTGTATCTGTATCTGTGTGTGTGTGTGTGGGAGTACAGCACGTACCTCCTGGCCCGTGACTAGCAGGATGCTGTCTTCCTTTGCGTGTTGCACTTGTCTGAAAATGTGATCCAGGACCAGCAGCTCGGACCAGCAGTTGTGTAGCAGCTTCATCTGGTCCCCCACCTGCACAGACACACACCTTTAGCTCCTCACACCCCTGCAGACCAGTACAGGCACTTTATGACCACTCCACAACCGGAGCGCCTGGAGGAAAACCTGTGTACACTACAGACTGTTTACAATTCCCACAAAATAATAATAATGCATTGGTTTTACACAGCGCTATTTCCTGGACTCTCAAAGTCTCTTCACATCATGATTCTCTCTAAACACGGTGGTGATAAACTACTGTAGCCACAGCTGCCCTGGGGCACACTGACAGAAGCCCCTCCCACAACCACCAACCATTCACACACACACCAGGCTCATACTAATGTGGGTGAAGTGTCTTGCCTAAGGACACAACCACAGTTTGTGAATTTACAGCCACAGCCGCCCCACTGTGTCTGGTGTTCCCAGAGGTCTCCCATCACAGTACTAACCAGGTCCTGCCCTGCTTAGCTTCAGAGGTCTTCACCTTGTGGTTTGGCCAACAAACCAGTATCGATGTAAATACATTGGTAACCATGGCTCCCAGCAGCTCTTTGACCAATCACTGTCAGAGTAGAGTAGAGTAGGGTACAGTAGGGTAGGGTAGGGTAGAGTAGAGTAGAGTAGGGTAGAGTAGAGTAGAGTAGGGTAGAGTAGAGTAGAGTAGGGTAGGGTAGAGTAGAGTAGGGTAGAGTAAAGTAGGGAAGGGTAGAGTAGAGTAGGGTAGGGTAGAGTAAAGTAGGGTAGAGCAGAGTAGAGTAGGGTAGAGTAGGGTAGGGTAGAGTACAGTAGGGTAGGGTAGAGTAGAGTAGGGTAGAGGAGGGTAGGGTAGAGTAGGGTAGGGTAGGGTAGAGTAGAGTAGGGTAGAGCAGAGTAGAGTAGGGTAGAGTAGAGTAGGGTAGGGTAGAGTAAAGTAGGGTAGGGTAGAGCAGGGTAGGGTAGAGTAGGGTAGAGTAGAGTAGAGTAGGGTAGGGTAGAGTAGAGTAGAGTAGAGTAGGGTAGGGTAGAGTAAAGTAGGGTAGGGTAGAGTAGAGTAGGGTAGAGTAGAGTAGGGTAGAGTCGAGTAGGGTAGAGTAGAGTAGAGTAGGGTAGGGTAGAGTAGAGTAGGGTACAGTAGGGTAGGGTAGGGTAGAGTAGAGTAGAGTAGAGTAGGGTAGAGTAGAGTAGGGTAGAGTAGAGTAGAGTAGGGTAGGGTAGAGTAGAGTAGGGTAGAGTAAAGTAGGGAAGGGTAGAGTAGAGTAGAGTAGAGTAGGGTAGAGTAGAGTAGGGTAGGGTAGAGTAGAGTAGGGTAGGGTAGAGTAAAGTAGGGTAGAGCAGAGTAGAGTAGGGTAGGGTAGAGTACAGTAGGGTAGGGTAGAGTAGAGTAGGGTAGAGGAGGGTAGGGTAGAGTAGGGTAGGGTAGGGTAGGGTAGAGTAGAGTAGAGTAGAGTAGGGTAGAGTAGGGTAGGGTAGAGTAAAGTAGGGTAGGGTAGAGCAGGGTAGGGTAGAGTAGGGTAGAGTAGAGTAGAGTAGGGTAGGGTAGAGTAGAGTAGAGTAGAGTAGAGTAGAGTAGGGTAGGGTAGAGTAAAGTAGGGTAGGGTAGAGTAGAGTAGAGTAGGGTAGAGTCGAGTAGGGTAGAGTAGAGTAGAGTAGGGTAGAGTAGGGTAGGGTAGAGCAGAGTAGAGTAGGGTAGAGTAGGGTAGAGTAGAGTAGAGTAGAGTAGGGTAGAGTAGGGTAGAGCAGAGTAGAGTAGAGTAGAGTAGAGTAGAGTAGAATAGAGTAGAGTAGGGTAGAGCAGTGTAGAGTAGAGTAGAGTAGAATAGAGTAGAGTAGGGTAGAGCAGTGTAGAGTAGAGTAGAGTAGAGTAGGGTAGAGTAGGGTAGAGTAGAGATGGGTAGGGTAGGGTACATAAAAACATGGATTGGGACCATTTCCCTGGGTCTGTGTCTGTGTAGGATTTCTCCGGGTGCTCCGGTTTCCTCTACCACTGAAGACATGTGTAGTAGACTCTTCCCTCTGCGGATTATTATAAAGAAAGATCAAAATAATAATAATAATAATCTCAGGGGGGTGTTCTCTGGCCCCTGAGAGGAGGGAGGGGGGGGGGTGTTCTCTGGCCCCTGAGAGAGAGGAGGGGGGGGGGGTGTTCTCTGGCCCCTGAGAGGAGGGGGGGGGGGGTGTTCTCTGGCCCCTGAGAGGAGGGGGGGGGGGTGTTCTCTGGCCCCTGAGAGGGGGGGGGGTGTTCTCTGGCCCCTGAGAGGAGGGGGGGGGGGTGTTCTCTGGCCCCTGAGAGGAGGGCGGGGGAACTGCAGGAAGCTGGAGGTTGCCGTGACCCCAGACACTTCCTGCCGCGGCCAAAACAGAACCGAACAAAACTCAGACAGCCTCAGTCCTGGGACCAGAGAGAGACCAGAGAGAGACCAGAGAGAGACCAGAGAGAGACCAGAGAGAGACCAGAGAGAGAGACCAGAGAGAGACCAGAGAGACCAGAGAGAGAGACCAGAGAGAGACCAGAGAGACCAGAGAGAGACCAGAGAGAGACCAGAGAGAGACCAGAGAGACCAGAGAGAGACCAGAGCGAGACCAGAGCGAGACCAGAGCGAGACCAGAGCGAGACCAGAGAGAGACCAGAGAGAGACCAGAGCGAGACCAGAGAGAGACCAGAGAGAGAGACCAGAGAGAGACCAGAGAGAGACCAGACTCTCTCACACAGATACACATTAGCCACATTGCTAAATGGGTCACATGGTTTAAAAAAGTTAGAGTCTGGAGACACAACAACGATGGTTTCAAAATAACAGAAAGCACAAAGATTCAGACATTCCCTTCTTATCATCTATAAAGAATGTCATTATCCAGACCAGAGCGAGACCAGAGCGAGACCAGAGCGAGACCAGAGCGAGACCAGAGCGAGACCAGAGCGAGGCCAGAGCGAGACCAGAGCGAGGCCAGAGCGAGACCAGAGCGAGACCAGAGCGAGACCAGAGCGAGACCAGAGAGAGACCAGAGCGAGACCAGAGAGAGACCAGAGAGAGACCAGAGCGAGACCAGAGCGAGACCAGAGCGAGACCAGAGAAACCAGAGAGAGACCAGAGAGAGACCAGAGAGAGACCAGAGCAAGACCAGAGCGAGACCAGAGAGAGACCAGAGGGAAACCAGAGAGAGAGACCAGAGAGAGACCAGAGCGAGACCAGAGCAAGACCAGAGAGAGACCAGAGAGAGACCAGAGCGAGACCAGAGAGAGACCAGAGGGAGACCAGAGCGAGACCAGAGAGAGACCAGAGGGAAACCAGAGAGAGAAACCAAAGAGAGACCAGAGCGAGACCAGAGCGAGACCAGAGAGAGACCAGAGAGAGACCAGAGCGAGACCAGAGCAAGACCAGAGAGAGACCAGAGAGAGACCAGAGAGAGACCAGAGCGAGACCAGAGAGAGACCAGAGAGAGACCAGAGCGAGACCAGAGCAAGACCAGAGAGAGACCAGAGAGAGACCAGAGCGAGACCAGAGCGAGACCAGAGAGAGACCAGAGAGAGACCAGAGAGAGACCAGAGAGAGACCAGAGAGAGACCAGAGCGAGACCAGAGCGAGACCAGAGAGAGACCAGAGGGAAACCAGAGAGAGAAACCAAAGAGAGACCAGAGAGAGACTTTTCAATGAGCCTAATCCCAGGAGAACAAACAAAGCCTGGAAAAATCTTGTGTTGATCTTTTCCGTTGAAGATAATTATAAATGTTTTAATCAGAAAGAGACAGAAATATATTTGTTTTTGAGAATCCAAGGACGAGGAACACGCTGCAATCTCCCTCAGACTCACTCCTGCAGACACACATCTACATCACAGATTATAATCTCACTCCTGCAGACACACATCTACATCACAGATTATAATCTCACTCCTGCAG
>OZ035831.1:44663348-44673348 GCA_964034765.1 Knipowitschia caucasica
TCCGGGTCACAGCGCAGCAGCTCCAGCACCAGGGGGGGCAGGCTGGGGGGCGGGGGGGACGAGGGCCCGTACATGTCGGGGTACGGGTACCCGCCCAGGGAGTCCGGGGAGCTGGTGTAGTCGGGGCATTCGGCTTTGATGGCGCGGCTGGGGAACGTGTACGGGTACGGCGAGCTGAGCGCCACGTGCGACTGCACGGACATCCCCAGGGCGGGCGCGTACAGACCGGGCTCGTAGTCCGCGGGGGGGAGCGGGGGGGGCCCCGGGAGCAGGGACTTGGAGATGGTGGGCAGACTGTGCAGAGGAGCTGTGAAAGAGTAATCTCCCTGGAGGGGGGAGGGCGCGGGGGCCGCGGGGGCCACGGCGCCACCGCCGCCGCTGCTCTCCAGCTTAAAGCCACTGGACCGGATCAGCGCCTTCTTCTGCTGCTTCAGGGCCCGGTCCCGTTTGTACATCGGACCGAACTTATTCCTCCCACCGCGCATTCGGTCTGCACGGACCGCTGTGAGCACAGGGACAGGCTGTTAGGAAGACACACACATGTACACACACATGTACACACACATACATGTACACACATGTACACACACATGTACACACACATACATGTGCACACACATACATGTACACACACATGTACACACACATACATGTACACACACATGTACACACACATACATGTACACACACATACATGTACACACACATGTACACACACATGTACACACACATACATGTACACACACATGTACACACACATGAACACACACATGTACACACACATGTACACACACACATGTACACACACATGTACACGCACACAAATGTACACACACATGTGCACACACGTACACACACATGTACACACACATGTACACATACACACAGCATCATGCGTAAATACACAAGTGTACAAGCTTAAAATCTGGAACAGTCTTCCTGAAGATGTGAGACAGGCCTCCTCTCTGACAATGTTTAAAACCAGGTTAAAGACAGTTCTGTTTAGCTGCGCTACAACTGAGGGATTTTATATTTTTATCTCACACGTACACACACATACATACACACACACACACGTGTATATATACTCACACGTACACACACATACATACATACTTACACACACACTTGTGTATACATAGTGAGTAAGTAATTTTTATGTACAAAAATGGGCCTCCTGCTTTACTCTGATGTTAAAGCGAGCTCAAAAACAAAGTGTGTGTGTCTGTCTGTGTGTGTGTGTGTCTGTGTGTGTGTGTGTGTCTGTGTGTGTCTGTGTGTGCGAGAGAGTGTGTGTGTGTCTGTGTGTGTGTGTGTGTGTGTCTGTGTGTGTCTATGTGTGTGAGAGAGTGTGTGTGTGTCTGCGTGTGTCTGTGTGTGTCTGTGTGTGTCTGTGTGTGTCTCAGCCCAAACAGCTCCAGATTAAAAAGTGGGAGTCTCTGCGTTTTATCAGGAAGTCAAGAATGTGTCATTTCTGTTTCTACGGAAGCAGGTGCTTTCTAGCACTGAAGTCTGGGATCCAGACCAGAGACCAGAGCGAGACCAGAGAGAGACCAGAGCGAGACCAGAGAGAGACCAAAGAGAGACCAGAGAGAGGCCAGAGAGACAGAGAGAGACCAGAGAGAGAGACCAGAGAGAGACCAGAGAGAGACCAGAGAGAGACCAGAGAGAGACCAGAGAAAGACCAGAGAGAGACCAGAGAGAGACCAGAGAAAGACCAGAGAGAGACCAGAGAAAGACCAGAGCGAGACCAGAGAGAGAGACCAGAGAAAGACCAGAGAGAGACCAGAGAGAGACCAGAGAGAGACCAGAGACAGACCAGAGAGAGACCAGAGAGAGAGACCAGAGACAGACCAGAGAGAGACCAGAGAGACAGAGAGAGACCAGAGAGAGAGACCAGAGAGAGACCAAAGAGAGACCAGAGAGAGGCCAGAGAGACAGAGAGAGACCAGAGAGAGAGACCAGAGAGAGAGACCAGAGAGAGACCAGAGAGAGACCAGAGAGAGACCAGAGAAAGACCAGAGAGAGACCAGAGAGAGACCAGAGAAAGACCAGAGAGAGACCAGAGAAAGACCAGAGCGAGACCAGAGAGAGAGACCAGAGAAAGACCAGAGAGAGACCAGAGAGAGACCAGAGAGAGACCAGAGACAGACCAGAGAGAGACCAGAGAGAGAGACCAGAGACAGACCAGAGAGAGACCAGAGAGACAGAGAGAGACCAGAGAGAGAGACCAGAGAGAGACCAGAGAGAGACCAGAGACAGACCAGAGAGAGACCAGAGAGAGAGACCAGAGACAGACCAGAGAGAGACCAGAGAGACAGAGAGAGACCAGAGAGAGACCAGAGAGACAGAGAGAGACCAGAGAGAGAGACCAGAGAGAGACCAGAGAGAGACCAGAGCGAGACCAGAGAGAGACCAAAGAGAGACCAGAGAGAGGCCAGAGAGAGACCAGAGAGAGACCAGAGAGAGACCAGAGAGAGACCAGAGAAAGACCAGAGAGAGACCAGAGAAAGACCAGAGAGAGACCAGAGAAAGACCAGAGACAGACCAGAGACAGACCAGAGAGAGACCAGAGAGAGACCAGAGAAAGACCAGAGAGAGACCAGAGAAAGACCAGAGCGAGACCAGAGAAAGAGACCAGAGAAAGACCAGAGAGAGACCAGAGAGAGACCAGAGAGAGACCAGAGACAGACCAGAGAGAGACCAGAGAGAGAGACCAGAGACAGACCAGAGAGAGTCCAGAGAGAGACCAGTCCTGGGTCCTGGGTCCTGGGTCCTGGGTCTTGGGTCCTGGGTCCTGGGTCCTGAGTCTTACCTTCCAGGCGCATTCCCACGTTCAGACACTTCTGGAAGCGGCAGAACGGACACCTCTTCCTCTGGGTCTTGTCAATCTTACACTCCTGGTTCTCTGCACACGTGTACCTCTTATTGTTCTGCACCGTCCTCTTGAAGAAACCCTGAGACACCAGGAGAGAGACCATCAGGGAGAGAGCCCAGAGAGAGAGACCCTCAGAGAGAGAGACCATCAGGGAGAGAGCCCAGAGAGAGAGACCCTCAGAGAGAGAGACCATCAGGGAGAGAGCCCAGAGAGAGAGATCCTCAGAGAGAGAGACCAGAGAGAGAGACCCTCAGAGAGAGAGCCCAGAGAGCGAGACCCTCAGAGAGAGAGACCATCAGGGAGAGAGCCCAGAGAGAGAGATCCTCAGAGAGAGAGACCAGAGAGAGAGACCCTCAGAGAGAGAGACCAGAGAGAGAGACCCTCAGAGAGAGAGACCATCAGGGAGAGAGCCCAGAGAGAGAGACCCTCAGAGAGAGAAACCATCAGAGAGAGAGACCCTCAGAGAGAGAGCCCAGAGAGAGAGACCCTCAGAGAGAGAGACCAGAGAGAGAGACCATCAGGGAGAGAGACCAGAAAGAGAGACCCTCAGAGAGAGAGACCATCAGGGAGAGAGCCCAGAGAGAGAGACCCTCAGAGAGAGAGACCCTCAGAGAGAGAGACCAGAGAGAGAGACCATCAGGGAGAGAGACCAGAGAGAGAGACCCTCAGAGAGAGAGACCAGAGAGAGAGACCAGAAAGAGAGACCAGAAAGAGAGAGAGACCATCAGGGAGAGAGACCAGAGAGAGACCCTCAGAGAGAGAGAGACCATCAGGGAGAGAGACCAGAGAGAGTGACCCTCAGAGAGAGAGACCATCAGGGAGAGAGCCCAGAGAGAGAGACCATCAGGGAAACCATCACAGAGACAGACCATCAGAGAGAAACCATCAGAGAGAGAGAGACCATCAGGGAGAGTGACCATCAGGGAGAAACCGTCATAGTGAGAGAGAGACCAGAAAGAGACCAGAGAGAGAGCAGAGAGAGACCAGAAAGAGACCAGAGAGAGACCAGAGAGAGACCAGAGAGAGACCAGAGAGAGACCAGAGAGAGACCAGAAAGAGACCAGAGAGAGACCAGAGAGAGACCAGAGAGAGACCAGAGAGAGACCAGAGAGAGACAAGATGACAGACGTGAGACCAGAACACACTGGACCATCAAAGTCTCTGACCAAACACCATCCATTCCTTGCATTCAAACCATTGCAAGTGGTAGAGGAAACTGGAGCACCAGGAGGAAACCTACACAGACACAAGGAGAACATGCAAACCCCACACAGAACGGTTTGGAGCACCTTCTTGCAGCGAGGCATAAGTGCTAACCACTGCACCACCGCAGACCAGGACCTTCTAGATGGTCCAAAACCTTAAACCATTACGACTGGATTCTACTCTGGGCTTTAAGACGTCCATGTGGGGAAATGCCGGGGTTGCAGCGCACCGACAGGACAGTAGTGAGAGACAGTGATGGACAGGAACAACACTTGGAGGTAGAGACCATGAGAGCAGATGTGTCTCCTGCTGGTCTCCTGCTGGTCTCTCGTGCAGAGGATCAAAACAAAACACTTTCATTTCAAAAACAATGTGACATCAGTGACTTTGAACTGAGTCAAACATTACAGCTTCTCAGCAAGAAGGTCCTTGGTTTGAATCCCGGTCGGAAAAGGTTCTTTCTGAGTGGAGTTTACAAGTTCTCTTTGTGCCTGCCTAGGTTTCCTCCAGGTGCTCCGGTTTCCCCTACCACTAAAAACATGTACAATAAATCAGAATGAATTTGTGTTTGTGAGAGCGACTGTGACGGACGGAAATCAACGGAAGTACAATCGGAGGTGTCCCCACACACACACACATACATACAGACACACACACACATACACACTACGCACGCACACACAGACACACACACACACAGACAGACGCACACACACACACACACACAGACACACACAGACACCCACACACACAAACAGAGACACACACAGACACACACACACAAACAGAGACACACACAGACAGACACACACAGACACCCACACACACAGACACACACACACACACACAAACAGAGACACACACAGACACACACACACACACACAAACAAAGACACACACAGACACACACACACACAAACAGAGACACACACAGACAGACACACACACACATACACACTACGCACACACACACAGACACACACTCACACACACACCCACACACACAGACACACACACACAAACAGAGACACACACAGACACACACACACAAACAGAGACACACACAGACACACACACACACAAACAGAGACACACACAGACACACACACACACACAAACAGAGACACACACACACATACACACTACGCACGCACACACAGACACACACACACACAGACAGACGCACACACACACACACACACAGACACACACAGACACCCACACACACAAACAGAGACACACACAGACACACACACACAAACAGAGACACACACAGACAGACACACACAGACACCCACACACACAGACACACACACACACACACAAACAGAGACACACACAGACACACACACACACACACAAACAAAGACACACACAGACACACACACACACAAACAGAGACACACACAGACAGACACACACACACATACACACTACGCACACACACACAGACACACACTCACACACACACCCACACACACAGACACACACACACAAACAGAGACACACACAGACACACACACACACAAACAGAGACACACACAGACACACACACACACAAACAGAGACACACACAGACACACAAACACACACACACAAACAAACAAAGACACACACAGACACACACACACACAGACAGACACACACACACATACACACTACGCACGCACACACAGACACACACACACACAGACAGACGCACACACACACACAGACACACACAGACACCCACACACACAAACAGAGACACACACAGACAGACACACACAGACACCCACACACACAGACACACACACACACACAAACAGAGACACACACAGACACACACACACACACAAACAAAGACACACACAGACACACACACACACAAACAGAGACACACACAGACAGACACACACACACATACACACTACGCACACACACACAGACACACACTCACACACACACCCACACACACAGACACACACACACAAACAGAGACACACACAGACACACACACACACAAACAGAGACACACACAGACACACAAACACACAAACAGAGACACACACACACACACACACACAAACAGAGACACACACAGACAGACACACACACACATACACACTACGCACACACACACAGACACACACTCACACACACACCCACACACACAGACACACACACACACAAACAGAGACACACACAGACACACACACACACAAACAGAGACACACACAGACACACAAACACACAAACAGAGACACACACAGACAGACACACACACACATACACACAGACACACACTGACCTTGCAGCTCTCGCAGGTCAGCAGGCCGTAGTGATATCCCGACACCTTGTCGCCGCAGACGGGACACAGCTCCTCCAGGTCCTCGTCGTACGTGTACTCCATCACCGTCAGACTCACACCTACACACACACACACACACACACCAGGATCAGAGACACACCCTTCACCAAAACACGGCGTGGGTTTGTGTGTTTCACTCAGAGAAGAATGTACAATATGTGCAATATAGAACCACATGAGTCCCTGCCCCAGAGCCTCGGGCTGCTAACATGTGAACATGCTAACATACTACTATATGTGTGCACTAGAATATACAACATTTATACTTCCTTCTTTATTCTGCTAAAGTCACATATGTTATTTTATTTCACAGACTTCTTTGAACTTGTGCTGTGTCCTTCTGTGACTGTGCGATGCAACACTGACAACATGAGCTCTGAGGCCAGAGCTCTGGTTCAGACCCAACTTCAAATCACATGAAACAAACACACACACTTACTTAAAACACACCGCCTCAGTGGGGACTGTGTGTCTAACAGGACCATCTTCAGCAGAAAGCACAGTGGGGACTGTGTCTAACAGGACCATCTTCAGCAGAGAGCACAGTGGGGACTGTGTGTCTAACAGGACCATCTTCAGCAGAGAGCACAGTGGGGACTGTGTGTCTAACAGGACCATCTTCAGCAGAGAGCACAGTGGGGACTGTGTCTAACAGGACCATCTTCAGCAGAGAGCACAGTGGGGACTGTATGTCTAACAAGACCATCTTCAGCAGAAAGCACAGTGGGAACTGTGTGTCTAACAGGACCATCTTCAGCAGAGAGCACAGTGGGGACTGTGTGTCTAACAGGACCATCTCCAGCAGAGAGCACAGTGGGAACTGTGTGTCTAACAGGACCATCTTCAGCAGAGAGCACAGTGGGGACTGTGTGTCTAACAGGACCATCTTCAGCAGAGAGCACAGTGGGGACTGTGTCTAACAGGACCATCTTCAGCAGAGAGCACAGTGGGGACTGTGTGTCTAACAGGACCATCTTCAGCAGAGAGCACAGTGGGGACTGTGTGTCTAACAGGACCATCTTCAGCAGAGAGCACAGTGGGGACTGTGTGTCTAACAGGACCATCTTCAGCAGAGAGCACAGTGGGGACTGTGTCTAACAGGACCATCTTCAGCAGAGAGCACAGTGGGGACTGTATGTCTAACAAGACCATCTTCAGCAGAAAGCACAGTGGGAACTGTGTGTCTAACAGGACCATCTTCAGCAGAGAGCACAGTGGGGACTGTGTGTCTAACAGGACCATCTCTAGCAGAGAGCACAGTGGGAACTGTGTGTCTAACAGGACCATCTTCAGCAGAGAGCACAGTGGGGACTGTGTGTCTAACAGGACCATCTTCAGCAGAGAGCACAGTGGGGACTGTGTCTAACAGGACCATCTTCAGCAGAGAGCACAGTGGGGACTGTGTGTCTAACAGGACCATCTTCAGCAGAGAGCACAGTGGGGACTGTGTCTAACAGGACCATCTTTAGCAGAGAGCACAGTGGGGACTGTGTCTAACAGGACCATCTTCAGCAGAGAGCACCGTGAAAATTAGCACCTGTGCTTTAACACTTAGAGCATCTGGTTCGTCCAATGTTATTGTTATGCCCATATTAAATAAATAAATATATACAGTATGTGTAGTTCCATATATGTGTCGTACTATATATATATGTACTTTTATGTGTGGTACTATATATGTAAAGTACTATATATTTGTATATGTGTGGCACTATATATGTGAAGTACTATATATGTGTCGTACTATATATTTATATGTACTTTTTATGTGTGGTACTATATATGTGAAGTACTATATATGTGTCGTACTATATATATATATGTACTTTTTATGTGTGGTACTATATATGTGAAGTACTATATATGTGTCGTACTATATATCCTGAGTTTCTCCTATGGGGATCAATAGTATGTATCCATCTGTCTATCAATATATACATGTGGTACTATATATGTGTAGTACTATATATACTGTATATAGTAAGTAAGTAATGTTTATTTATATCGCACATGTTACAGACCAAGGTACAGACCCAAAGGTACAGACCCAAAGGTACAGACCCAAAGGTACAGACCAAGGTACAGACCCAAAGGTACAGACCAAGGTACGGACTCAAAGGTACAGACCAAGGTACGGACCCACAGGTACGGACCCAAAGCACTTTCCAATGTTCAGAGTCAGATATTGTTCCAATCCTTCCACACACGATGATGACAGAAGCGAGTCCAGAACACACTGGACCATCAAAGCCTCTGACCCAACACCACCATTCACTCTCTCATTTACATTCAGACCTATTGTGCATGTTTTTAGTGGTAGGGGAAACCGGAGCACCCGGAGGAAACCTGCACAGACACAGGGAGAACATGCGAACTTCACTCAGAAAGGCCCTGTTCCGACCGGGATTTGAACCCAGGACCTTAATGCTTCTAAGCGAGAGTGCTAACCACTCAGCCACTGTGCCGCCCAGTACTACATATGTGTATTGCTATATATGTGTACTACTATATTTGTGCAAACCAGGTCCTCTCTGAGTTCCTCTCTGAGGTCCTCTCTGGGGTCCTCTCTGGGGTCCTCTCTGAGGTCCTCTCTGGGGTCCTCTCTGGGGTCCTCTCTGAGGTCCTCTCTGGGGTCCTCTCTGGGGTCCTCTCTGAGGTCCTCTCTGGGGTCCTCTCTGGGGTCCTCTCTGAGGTCCTCTCTGGGGTCCTTTCTGAGGTCCTCTCTGGGGTCCTCAGCTACATGTACAACCTGAGCCTCAGCCTGGAGAAGGTCCCTGTCCTGTGGAAGACCTCCTGTGGAAGACCTCCTGTGGAAGACCTCCTGTGGAAGACCTCCTGTGGAAGACCTCCTGTGGAAGACCTCCTGTGGAAGACCTCCTGTGGAAGACCTCCTGTGGAAGACCTCCTGTGGAAGACCTCCTGTGTGATCCCGGTTCTTAAAACAGCACACGCCAAGGAACCGGCTCACTACAGACCAGTCGCACTGACCTCCCACCTGGTGAAGACCATGGAGCACTGACCACCTGATGAAGACCATGGAGCACTGACCTCCCACCTGGTGAAGACCATGGAGCACTGACCACCTGATGAAGACCATGGAGCACTGACCTCCCACCTGGTGAAGACCATGGAGCACTGACCACCCTGATGAAGACCATGGAGCACTGACCTCCCACCTGGTGAAGACCATGGAGCACTGACCACCTGATGAAGACCATGGAGCACTGACCTCCCACCTGGTGAAGACCATGGAGCACTGACCACCTGATGAAGACCATGGAGCACTGACCTCCCTCCTGATGAAGACCATGGAGCACTGACCTCCTCCTGATGAAGACCATGGAGCACTGACCTCCCTCCTGATGAAAACCATGGAGCACTGACCTCCCACCTGATGAAGACCATGGAGCACTGCACTCTCACCTGATGAAGACCATGGAGCACTGACCTCCACCTGATGAAGACCATGGAGCACTGCACTCTCACCTGATGAAGACCATGGAGCACTGACCTCCACCTGATGAAGACCATGGAGCACTGACCTACCACCTGGTGAAGACCATGGA
>OZ035831.1:44678348-44680848 GCA_964034765.1 Knipowitschia caucasica
GCGGTTTGTTAAAAAGGCCTTACCTTCAAAAGAGTTTCTATCCAATTTAATTATTATCACAGACACATCCGGGGTCCAAACTCTCTCCCTCAGCACAGACCCTCAGCCCAGACCCCCACAGACCCTCAGCACGGCCCTTCAGCACAGACCCTCAGCACAGACCCTCAGCACGGCCCTTCAGCACGGCCCCTCAGCACAGACCCTCAGCACAGACCCTCAGCACAGACCCTCAGCACGGCCCCTCAGCACAGACCCTCAGCACAGACCCTCAGCACAGACCCTCAGCACAGACCCTCAGCACGGACCCTCAGCACAGACCCTCAGCACAGACCCTCAGCACAGACCCTCAGCACGGCCCCTCAGCACGGACCCTCAGCACGGCCCCTCAGCACAGACCCTCAGCACGGACCCTCAGCACGGCCCCTCAGCACAGACCCTCAGCACGGACCCTCAGCACAGACCCTCAGCACAGACCCTCAGCACGGCCCCTCAGCACGTACCGTGCGTCTTGTCTCCCAGCATTGAGCAGCGGCGGCTCCGATGCAGGGGGAGCCGCGGTGGAGCCTCTCAGCCTCTCCGGGCCTGGGCCTCGGCCTGGGGGTAGATACACGTCCTGGTCCCGGGGCCTGGGGGTAGTCACAAGTCCTGGTCCCGGGGTCTGGCCTCGCGGTGTCCTGCTCTGGTTCAGGTCCTGCTTCTCTGGACACTTGTTTCCTTTGGCACCGCGCGCGGCTCGCAGTGCGCTCGCTCTTTACCGCGCGCCGCTTATCGCCAACTTGGGCAGCACGCGCCGTGATTGGTAGAGAGGAGCGTGACGTCACGGAGGAAATACCAACAGATGTGCAGAGGAGAGGAGCGAGAAGGAAAGAGAGACATGGGCTTAAAACAAGAGCCTTTTATCAGGCCCTGAGTGCGCGTGAGGCCTATGACATCTGAAACATCTGAAACATCTGTAAAAACTATAACATCTATAACGTCTGTGACGTCTGTAACGTCTGTAACGTCTGTAACGTCTGTAACGTCTATAACCATGTGACATCTTAATTTTCCGTCCTAAAGCCACCTCTGTCCTGTTGAAGACTGATCCAAACACACGTCTTTAAAATTAAATACGCTGAAAATTATCCCTTTTTTCTCATGATTTCACTCTGATTGTAATGACTATTTATCATGTATTTGTGTGTGTTTGTGTGTGTGTGTGTGTGTGCGTGTGTGTGTGTGTGTGTGTGTGCGCGTGTGTGTGTGTTTGTGTGCGTGTGTGTGTGTGTGTGTGTTTGTGTGTGTGTGTGCGTGTAGCTGTGTGCGTGTGTGTGTGTGGGTGTGTTTGTGTGTGTGTTTGTGTGTGTGTGTGTGTGTGTGCGTGTGTGTGTGTGCGTGTGTGCGCGCGCGTGTGTGTGTGTGTGTGTGTGTGTGTGTGTGTGTGTATGTTTGTATGTATGTATATGTATATATGTAAATGTATTTGTGTATATGTGTGTGTAAATGTAAATGTATTTGGGGGGGGGGCTCCAAACCGCTCTTGCTTCGACCCCCTCCTTTTGAGCAGAACTTGTCTGCTCAAATAAATAAATAAAATATGTATATGTGCATGTATTTGTATTTCTATGTGTGTATGTAAATATATATGTATGTGTATATAAGATAAGATGTGCTTTATTTATCTCACAGAGGAGAAATGTACATGTCACATTTGGCATGGATAGAACACTCAGATTGTGCAAAAGAAGGAAATGTGCAAACATGTTACATGCAGGATATATGTACAATAAAAGTGACAATAATTATGTGCAACAAAAGTGACAAGTGTCAGTTGGAAACAGTGTCAATAGTAGTGCAGGTTTTCACACAGTGATCATTTAAAGTGACTTATTGTACAGTCTGACAGCGGTGGGGATAAAGGCCCTGCGGTAGCGCTCCTTCCTACACTGAGGGTGTCTCAGTCTTCCACTGAAGGAGCTCCTCAGCTCCTCCTCAGTCCTGTGCAGTGGGAGGTGTTGTTCATGATGGAGGTGGCTTTGGCTAGCACCCTCCTGTCCCTCACCTCCTCCACAGAGTCCAGGGGCCTCCTGTCCCTCACCTCCTCCACAGAGTCCAGGGGCCTCCTGTCCCTCACCTCCTCCACGGAGTCCAGGGGCCTCCTGTCCCTCACCTCCTCCACAGAGTCCAGGGGCCTCCTGTCCCTCACCTCCTCCACAGAGTCCAGGGGCCTCCTGTCCCTCACCTCCTCCACAGAGTCCAGGGAGCAGCCCAGAGTGGAGCTGGCCCTCCTGACCAGCTTGTTCAGTCTGTTTCTGTCCCGCTCTGTAAATGGCAGAAGCTACCACAGAGTCATAAAAAGTCCTGAGCAGAGGCCTGCTCACTCCGAAGGACCTCAGCCTCCTCAGAAGGACCTCAGCCTCCTCAGAAGGAAGAGGCGACTTTGGCCCTTCTTGTGCAGGGCGTTTGTATTATGGACCAGTCCAGTTTATTGTTAATGTGAACACCCAGGTACTTGAAGCTG
>OZ035831.1:44693348-44795848 GCA_964034765.1 Knipowitschia caucasica
CCCTCTCTACATCTCCAACACAACCACACTCACACCCCCCACTACATACCAACATCCTCTCATCTCCCCTCACACTCACCCACTCTCTCACACTCAACCCCTCTCTCTCTCCCCAACACAACACCAACAACCCACACACACACCACACTCAACCCCACCACACAATATACAACACCACCCATACAAACATATCCCCCCATACCACAATCCCCCCCCAACCACCCCCACTTACACCCAACCCCCCACCCCAATCAACCCCAACATACCCACACCCACCACCAACCAAACACCAAACCCCACCCCACCAATAACCCCCCACCAAAAACACAACCAACCACAAAACCCCCCCATCTCCAACCCCCACCAACCCACCAACACCCCCACACCACCAAAAAACACCCACCCCCACAAAAAACCCCCACCACACACCCCCCACCCCAAACCACCCCCCCCCCCCCCCCCCCAACACCAACAACACCACCACAACAACACCCAAACAACAAAAACACCAACCACAAAAACACCTACACAAAAACACCAAACCACAACCTACTTCCCTACAACAAAACCACCAACATCATACTACACCAACAAACTAACCTACCAACACAAACCACCCAACAAAACAAACACCCAACCACATTAACACCAAACCCTCTAAACACATACATCATACCAAACACCTACAACAAAAAACAAAACCACACCCAAACCACACCATCAACAACATCAACCCTAATCAATTACACCACCACAACAACAACACACCCTTACCACAATAAAACTACAACACATACACCACCTTCCACTCCATACTCACCCTTCCAACTTACCCCCCCCCCCTCCCATCTACATACTCCCCTTACCATCTTATAAAAAACCCTCAACCCCCACTCACACAACAACAACAACCCCCCCCCCCACACCCCCACCCAACACCCACCATCAACTCCACCAACCCAACCATCCCACACCAATCTTCCCCCATATCCAACCAACAACCATTACCCCCCCCCACCACCCACCCACCAACCCCCCAACAAACCCCAACCCCACAATCCCCACCCCCCCCCATCAAAAACCCCCCCCTATTTAACAAAAACCCACCCCAACAAAACCAATACACCCACACCCACCCCCAAACAACATATTCAACCCTCAACAACCAACACCCCCCATACCCCACACTCAACACACCCCCCCCACAACAATAACCCCACAAACACCCAACCCCCCCCCCCCCCACAACCCAAAAAACCCCCACAACACCCAACCACCCCACCCAAAACATCCCCACCACCACCCACCCCACCCAACCAACACAACACACCACCACCAACCCCCCCCCCCCCCACAAACAAACCCAATCCCAACAAACAAACACCCCACCCAACACCACCCACCAAAACACCCAAACACCACACCCCCCCCCCCAACCACACCCCAAACCCCCCCCCCCCCCCCCCCCCCACCCCCCCCCCCCCACCCCCAAAACACCAACCCACCCCCCACCCCCCACAAACCACCCACCCCCCACACCACACACACCCCCACCCCCCCCCCCACCCCCCCCCCCACACCCACCAACCACCCCCAACACAAACACCACCCCCCCACCACCCCCCCCCCCCCCCCCCCACCAACCCCCCCCCCCACCCACCCACCCACACAAACAAACCCCCCCCCACCCCACAACACCCCCACCCCCCCCCCCCCCCCACCCCCCCCCCCCACCCAAACAAAAAAACCAACAACCACACACCCACCCCCACACCACCCCCCCCCACACACCACCCCCACCAAAAAAACCCAACACAACCACCCCCCCACCCCCACAAAACCCCCCCCCCCCCCCCCCCCCCCACCCACCCCCCCCCAACCCCCACCCACCCACCCCCCCCCACAAACCCCCCACACCACAACCCACCCCCCACCAACCCCCCCCCCCCCCCCCCCCCCCCCCCCACCCCAAAAAAAACCCCCCCACCCAACCCCCCCCCCCCCCACACACCCCCCACCACCACCCCCAAACAACCCCCACAAACCCCCCCACACCCCCACCCACCACCACCCCCCACCCACCCAAACACACCCCCCACCACCCCCCCACCCAACCCACCCCACCCAAACCACCCCCCCACACACACACCCCACCACCCCCCCAACCCCCAACCAACACACACTACACAACACCACACCCCCCCTCACAACCCAACCCCCCCCACCCCCACCCCCCACCAACACAAACCACCCCACCCCCCCAAACCCAACAACACCAACCCCAACCCCCCCACCCCCCACAACCCCCCCACCCCCCCCAACACACAACCCTCACCACAACCCCCCCCACAACCCCACCCCCCAACCCACCAACACCCCCCCACACAACAAACCAACACAACCCAAACACCACAAACAAAACACACCCCCCCCCCCAACCCACCCACAACCCCCACCCACCCCCAACCCCCCCACAACCCCCCCACCAAAACACCCAACAAACACAACCCCCCCCCCCAACCCCACCAACCCCCCACACCCCAACCCCCCCCACCCCCCCCCCCCCCCAACAACAACAACAATACACCACCCACCACCCCAACACCCCCCCCCACACCACACCACAACCCCCACACACCCAAACCCAACACCCACCATCCACCAACACACACACAACCACCCAACAAAAAAATCCCAACCACCCCACACCAAAACAACCCAACCCCCCCAACCCCCCCCAAACAACCCCCACAACCAAACCCAACCCCACAAAACCCACCCAAACCACCCCCCCCCACACACACCAAAAACACACCCCCCCCCACACCCCACACCCCCCCCCAAACCCAAACCCCACCAACACCAACCCCAACCAAACCCCACCCCCCAACCCCCCCCCCACAAACCCCCCCCCCCCCCCCCCAACACCAACCACCCACACACACCAAACCCCACCCCCCCCCAACACCCAACCCCCCCAAACAACAAACACAACACCCCCAAACCCCCCCCAAACACCCCAACCCCCCCCAACAACCACCCAAACCAAAAACACACCCACCCACACCACTCCCCCCCCCCCCAAACAACACCCTCCAACCCCCCCCCTCCAAACACCCCCCCCCAAAAACCACCAAAACCAAACACCCCCACCACCCCCCCACCCCCACAAAATTACCCCCCCCCCCCACCCCCCCACCCAAAAAAAAACCCCCACCCCTACCCACCCCCCACCCCCCCACCCCCCCCCTAAAACACACCAACCCCAAACCCCCCACTAACCACCAACCCCCATACACCCAACACACCACAACCCACTACCCACCCAAACAAACCAACTATAACAACACACAAAACCAAATCCACAACAACCCCAACCCCACCCCACAAACAACCAAAACCCCCCACACAACACCCACAAATACCCACCAACCACCCCCACAACCCCCCCACCCCCACCCCACCACTACACAACCCCCACCAAAAACCCCCCAACCCCCCCCCCCCCCCACCCACACCCCCCCCCCCCCACACAAAACACCCCCAACACCCACCCCCCCACTCCCCCCCCCCACCCACACCAACCCCCCAACCCACCCCACCACCCCACCCCAAACACACCAACACCACCCACCCAAAAACCCCCCCCACACCCCCCACCCCCCCCCACCCCCCCACCCCCCCCCCCCCCCAACCCCACCACCCAACCCACAACACCACCCCACCCCCCCCCCCCCCCCCCCACCCCACCCACCACACCCCATCAAACCAACCCCAAAAAACCCCACCACCAACCCAACCCCCCCCCACACCCCAAACAACCAACAACCCAAAAACCCCCACACCCCACCACCCAACCCCAAAACACCCCCAACAAACAACAACCCACCCCCACACCCCCCCAACCCCAAACACAACCAACCACACCCCCACACACACCAAAAACCAAAACCCAACCCACACACACCCAAACCCACCACCCCCCACACCCACCACCACCACCCCAACCACAACCACCCCACCACAACCCCCCCAACCCCCACCACCCCCCCCCACCACCCCACCCCCCCCCCCCCCACCCCACCCCCCAACCCACCCCCCCCCAACCCCCCCCACCCCCCAAACACCCCCCCCCCCCCCCCACCCACCACCCCCCACCACCACCCCACCCCCAACCACACCCCACCCCAACCCCCCCCCAAACCCCCCCCACACACAAACACCCCCCCCCCCCCCCCAAACACACAACCCCCACCCCAACACCCCCACCCCACACCCAACAACACCCCCCCCCCCACACACCCCCCCACCCAACCCCCCCACCAACCACCCCCCCCACCACCCCCAACAACCCAACACCCAAACCACCCCCCCCCAACCCAACAACCAACAACCCCACCCACCAAACCCCCCACACAAAACCCCCCCCCCCCAACCCCAATACAACCCCACACCACCCAACACAACACCCAACACAAACACCCCCCCCAAAACCCCCCCCAAACCCCCCCCCACCCACCACCCACCACCCCAAACCCCACAACCACCACCACCACCAAAATCACCCACAACAACCCCCCCCACCCCCCACCCAACCACCCCAAAACACCACCCCCACCCCCCCCCCCCCTCCCCCACCCCACCCACCCCCTCAACACCCCCCCCCCCCCCCCACAACCCATCCCCCCCCCCACCCCCACCAAACCCCCCCCCCCAACCCACAAAAAACACCCAACCCCCCCCACCCCACAAAAACCACCCAACCAATAAACTACCCCCCCACAAAACCCCACCAACAAAAACCCCCACACACCAAACCCACCCCCCACCAACCCCACACACCAAACCCACCACAAACCCACACAAACCACCACCCCCCAAACCCCACCCCAAAACCCCCACACCAACCCCACCAACAACCCCACCCCCAAAAACCCCCACCACATAAACCCCACCCCCCACCAAACCCACCACCACAAAATAAACCACCACAAAAACCTCCACAACAAAAACCCCCCTCCCCCCCCCTCCAAAAACCACCACCCACTCAATATACACCCACCCCCAACCCCTACACCAAACAACAAAACAAAAACCCAACCCAAAAAACCCAAACCACAACCCCACCAACAAACACCCCAAAACCATAAACACCTCCAAACCCACCACAACACTCCACACCCCCCCCCCCAACCAAACCCACTCAAACTCCCCCTCCCCACAAAAAACACACCCAACTACCAAAACCCCCCCCCCAAATCCAACCCCCAACCATCACCCCCAAATCCAATCCTCAATCTTCCCTATCCCCCTATATCCCCTCTCATCCTCCCCAAACCCCTCCTTACCTCTACCAAAAAACTCAACTCTCAACCCATAAACACACACCCCACCCTCACACACACAACTAACCCCACAATAAAACAAAACCCCACAAAACCCCCACAACCAACCACCAACCTTACCCCAAACCCCAAAACCCACCCCCACCACCAAAAAACAAACTTCCACACATCCCCCACACCCAAAAACACCCCCCCCCCCCCACCCAACTTCAAAAAAAACCAACCCAACAACACAAAACCCACTACACCCCCAACCACAAAACAAACAAACCACAAAAACAACACAACCCCCCACCCCCAAAACCACCAACCCCAACAAAATAACCCCACACCCCACAACCACAAAACCCCACCACACCTCACCAACCACAAACCCACCCCCAAAAACACCCCAATACCACCCAAAATAAACCACAATAACTAACACCCCAATAACCCACCAATCACCCCCACAAACCAAAATATTACACATAACCCCCCCCCCCCACCCAAAAACCCCAAAAATAATCTCCCTACTCCTAATACATAACACCCCCCATAAAATACCCTTAAACCCACAATAACTCAATCACCCCACCCCCCCCCCCCCAAACCCATAAACCAAACAACACCACCACCACAACACCACACAAAACATACCAACAAAACAACAACACACCCAAACCACCCACCCACACACCAAAAACCACAAAACAAACCCCCAAACACCCCCCACCACCACCCCCCCTCCACAAAACACACACACCCAACAACAAAACAACCCCCAACCCCACCCCCCCCACACCCCACAAACAAACACACAAAACACCCCACAAAAACCCATCAAATAAAACCCCCCACCCCCACCACCCCAAAAAAACAACAAATATACACACACAAAACAACACCACAAAACATACTCACACAAAATCAACCCCCCCCCACCCCCCCCCCACCCCACCCCACCCCCCACCCCCCCCCACCCCCACCCACCCCCAAACCCACCCAAACAAACCACACCAAAACCCACCAAAACAACCCCCACACCACCAACACCATAATCAACACCACCCACCCCCTACCCCACCCCCCCCCCCAAACACCCTTCCAAAACAAAACTCAAAAAAAAATCCACTCAATCCCAAAAATCAACTCCAAACCATCCCCCCCCCAAACCCTCAATACCCACCTAACAATTATCTTCAACATCCTTCCCCCTTCCCCATCCTTCCTTCCCTTCCCTTCCCTATCTTCCCCCAACCCCTTCCCAAACCCTACATACATCCTTATACATTACAACCACCCCCATCCCACACCCCCCACTCATCCTCCCCCATTCAAACAACCCTAACACTTTCACTCCACCCCAAACCTCCCCACCCCACCCAATAACAACCCCCCTCCCCCCCACCATTCCATACACCCCCCCCAATACCAACCCCTCCCTTTATACCCCCCCCTCCCCCCACCCCCCAAAAACACAATACAATACCTTAACCAACAAAAAACCACAAAAACCACCAACCCCTAACTAACTCAACACACACACATCCCACCCCCCCATACCTCCCCCACCCCCACCAATCCCCAAACAATAACCCCCCCCCCACCACACAAACCACCAACCTCCAACCACCATACCCAATACACATACTCTCCCCCAAAACAAATCCAACCCCTACCAACCCACCATACCCCCCATTCCACCCCCCCCCCCCAAATATCAAAAATCATCCACCCTATAACCCCCACAATACTACCATACCACCATCATATTCATCTCCATACCTTCCTTACCCTAATTCCCCTACATACCACCAACCAAAACACAAACATCAAACACCCCCCCCTACACCCCAAATCAACACCACACAAAAACAACACATCCCCCCCTCAACAACACCCCCCCAACAAAATACCTTACCAAACACAACCCCAACAAAAATAACATCTATTAAACCCACCACCCTAAAACATAACTCTCATTCCCAAACAAAACACCACCCCCAACCACCTCCACCCCAACCCAACTACCCCCACCATACCCCCAAACAAAAAACCCCAACCAAACCCTCTAAATCCCATATCCCCCCTCAAAAACCACCCTAATTTCCCCCCCCTACCCTCTCCCATACCTCAATTACCCCCTAAAAAACCTTACCCATATAACCTATTCAAAAATCCCACCCACCAACCCAAAACCCTCAAACCACACCATCACCCCCCTCTACCCCCCCAACCCCCCCTAAACTCCCCCCCCCATCCACCTCCCTAAAAACCCAACAAACTAAAAAACCCACAACTTACTCCCACCCCACCCACATATCCCATCATTACCTACCCACTATCATTACATCTTATTCTAAAACCCAAATAATCTTTTTACTACTTCCCCCTCCTCCTCCCCCCCCTCCCTACCCCCAAACACCCCCCCCCTCCTCCTTAATAATTCTTAAACACCACCCACTAACCCCCCCCCCAACACAAAAATCTACCAACCCCATACCACAATCCAAACATACCACATACCCAAAAAACATTCCTACAATTCAAACATACCAACAAAAAAAACCCCCCACCCACCCCCCCCCCCCACAACATCCCCCACCCAACCCAACAACAAACAACCCCCATAATAATAAACAACAACAACCCAAAACAAAATCAACCTACATATATAATCCCACCACAACCCCCCCCCCCCACACCCAAACCCCAACCCACACCACACAACCCCCCACCACACCCCCCCAACACCCACACACAACCCCCCACCCCCCCCCCCCCCACCCAAAAACCCCACACCCACAACAAACCACAAACACCCCCAAAACACCACCCAAACCACCCCCACAACCCCCCCCAAACCAAACACCATCAACACCAAACACACCCAACCAACCACACACAAACCACACCCCACCCACACCCCCCCACCACAAACAACCAACCCACAATAAACCCATACAACAAACCCCAAAATCACAACCCACCCCCCCCCCCCACCACAAACAACACAACCCCCCCCCACACAACCCACCCCACCCCCACCTCCACCACTCAAACACCCCACCCCCCCACCAAACCAACCCCCCCCAACACCCCCACAAAAACACCCAACCCACCAAACCCCCCCAAAACCCCCACCAAAAACCCAAAAACAACCCACACCCACCAACCCACCAACAAACAAACAACTACACCCACCAAACCAAAACCCCCACCCCCCACCACCCCAATAAAACCCCCCCCAAAACCACCACTCAAACCACCCCCCCACCAAATAAAACCAACTCCCACAAACCACCCCCCCCCACCACCCTACACCACACAAACCCCACACACCCCCCCACCCACACCACACCAACCCCACACCCCAAAAACCACCCACCCCCAACCCCACCCACACCCACAAAAACCCAACAAAACCCCCCCCCACCCCAAAACCAACCAACCCATACTCAAACCCACCCACAAACCCCACCCAACCACACACCCCCCCCACCCCCCACAAACCAAACCCCCCACCCCACACCCCACCAATACACCCAAACACCAACAAACCCCACACACCCCACCAACTACCAAACACACTCCACTCAACACCCCCCCCTACCAATACCACCAACCCAAACACCACCCACCCCACCACCCCCCCCCAAAACACAACAAACCAAACCCCACACCAACTATAAATCAACCCTCCTAAAAAAAACCCCCACACAACCCCAACACCCCCACACCAAACACCACACCAACCACACCCTCATATACCCTCCAAACTAATACCTAAAACATACACCCACCCACCCCCCACAACCCAAACATAACCACACAAATCAACCAAAAACAACCCAAAACAACCAACCCACCTCCACCACCCCTACCCAACAATACACCCCCCCCCACCCCCCCCCTCCCCCCCCCTCACAACCCCCCCATATCCCCCCCCCCCCCCCCCCCCCACCACACCCCACACCAACAAACAACCACAAACAAAAATACAACACCCTATCTATCCCTAACCCCCCCTCACATAACAACCTTACACAAATCCCATCAACCCCCTTACCCCCTTCACCCCCCCCACTACCAAAAACACCCAATAAAAAATCCCAAAAAACTAACTAAAACCCAAAACTATATCAAATACACAAACACACACACCACACAAAAAACAACAACAACACAAAACCCCACACACCCCCCCCCCCACACCCCACCCCACCAAACCCCCCCCCCCCACAACCCAACCCACATACCCCCCCCCCTACCCCACCCCCCCACCACCCCCCCAAACACCCCCCCACCCATACAACCACCCCAAAAACCCACCACCCAAACTACCCCACACCCACCCACCCCACCCCCACCACCAACCACCAACAAACCCCACTCTCCCCCAACCACCCCTATTCCCCCAAACTCCCCTCTAACCCCCCCCCAAAACTCACAACCCCCCACCAACCCCATTAATCCCACCTCCACCCCTCCCTATCCACACCCCAACCCCCACCTATCCCCCCAACACCACAATACCAATTATAAATAATACTTATACCCCCTAACAACTCACAACCCACCACCTACCAAAATACCCCACCCCCCCCAAAACAAAACCACCCAACACAACTTCCAACTATCAAAAAAACACCCCCTCTACAACCCCCACATCACACCTCACACACCACACACACCCCACACACACCACACAACACACCACAACACACCACACACTCCACTCACACACCCAACACTCACCACACACTAACCAAACACCCACAACCACACCCAAACACCACACACACACAACAACCCCACAACACAACCACACACACCCCACAACACACCCCAACACCACCACACACACCACAACAACCCCAACAACCCAACACACCCACAAACACCATCACACACACAACAAACCAACCCACACCACACACACCCACACACAACCACACACACACCACACCAACCACATCACACACCACTCACCCAACACACACCACACACACACCACACTACAACCACACAAACCTCAACTCACCACAAAACACCACACAACACACACACACACCCACACACAACCCCCCCAACCCCACCCCCCAACAACCCACACCACCCACCCACCCCCCACAAAACCCAACACACCCACACCCAAAACACACCACCCCACCAACAACAAACCACCACCACAACCAAACCACCAACCCCCCAAACCACACCCACAAAACCCCCCACACCCCCCCAACCCCCCCCCCACCCACCCCCCCCCACTCAACAACCCCCACCCCCCCCCCACAACAACCAACCAACAACCACCCCACCCCCAAACCCCACCCCCCCCCCCCAACCCTACCACAACCCCCCCACCACAACACCACCCTTACCCACAACAACACCAACCATCTTATACCCCCCCTACCAAAAACCTCCTATCCCATCAAAACACCAACCACATATAAAAACTCCCCCACTTCATCTTATAACACCCAACCATCTACATCCTCCTTCCAAATTATACTCACCTTCCCCCCCCCCCAACTTCAACACCCCCAACCCACAACCCACACCACCAACAAAAACACCAACCCACAAAACCACCAACAAAACACACCAACCATCACAACACCCCCCAACCAATACACAAACCAAAACCACAACAACACCAACACAAAAAACCACTAACAACACACCAACCAAACCAAACCACACTCCACCACACCAACACACAACCACTACCCACACACCACCACCAACAACAAAACCACACCCCCCACCTCCCCCCACCCCCCCCACACCACCCACCACCCCCCCCCCCCCCCCCCCCCCACCAACCAACCCCCCCCAACCCCCCAAACACCCCTACCACCCCCCCACCCAACCCCCACCCCCCCCCCACCCACCCCCCCCCACCCCACCCACACACCCCCCCCCCCAACCAACCACCCACAAATACAAAACACACCCACCAAAACACAACACCCCCACCCACCCCCCCCCAAACACAAAAACTACACCACACCCACACCCACCCCCACAACCCACCACACCCACCCCCCCCCCCCCCCACCAAACCCCAACACCCCAAACCACCCAACACCCAAACTCACCCCCAACACAAACAAAACCCCAAAACCAACACACACACAAACACCCACACCCACAACCAACCCAAACCAAAAACAACAACCCACAATAACCACCCCCCCCCCAAACCAAAAAATAATACCCCCATTACCCCAACAAACAAAACAACACCCAACAAAAAAACCCACCACCAACAACACCACCAAACCAACAACCCACCCCCCCCCCCACCCACACCCCAACCCCCCCCCCCCCCCCCAAAACCCCCCCAACCCCACAAACACCCACCCCCACCCCCACCCCCAAACCCCCACCCCCCACAACACACACCACCACCCCCCCCCACCCCCCCCCACACCCCCCACCCCACCACCCCCAAACACCCAACCCCCCCCCCCCCCCCCCCCCCCCCCCACCAACCCCCCCCACCACCCACCCACACAACAACCCCCCCAACACCACCCCCCCCCCCCCCCCCCCCCCCCCCACCCACCCCCCCCCCCCCCACCCCAAACCCAAAAAATCAACACCCACACACACCCCCACTCCAACCCACAACCCCCCCACCCAACCCACATACAACCCACCCCAACCACCCCACCCCCCAACCCACCCCCCCCACCCCCCCCCCCCCCCCCCCACCCACCCCCCCCACAAACCCCACACACAACCCACCCACCAACCCCACCCCCCCCCCCCCCCCCCCCCCCCACCCAAAAAAACCACACCCCACACAAAACCCCCCCCCCCACACCCCCACCACCACCCACACAACCCCACACCCCACCACCCCCCCACCACCACACCCCCCACCCCCCACCCACACACCCCCCAAACCCCCCACACCCCACCCCACCCAAACCCACCCCCAACAAACACCCACCACCACCCCAACCCAACCAACACACCCCACCACAACACCACCCCCAAACCAAACCCCCCCCCCACCACCACCACCCCCCCCAACAACCCCACACCCCCACCCCCCCACCCCACCACACCAACCACCCCCCCCCACAAACCCCCCCCCCCCCCCCCACACCACCAAACACAACACACAACCCACCCCCAACCACCCACACCCACAAACAAAAAAACAACACAACCAAACACCCACAACCACACCACCCAACCCCCCCCCCCCACCAAAACACACTAACCCCCCCCAACAACCCCAACCACCCACCCACACCCCACCCCAACATACAAACCCCAACAAAAACAAACCCCCAACCCACCCCAACAACCAAACCACACACACACACCCAAACCCCCACCCCCACCAAACCAACACACCCCCAATCACCACCCACACCCCCACAACCACCCCCACACCACCCCCAACCCCAACACCCCAAACCCAAAACCCACCCACCCCCCCCCCCACCAACACCACCACAAAAACAAACAAAAACCCAACCACCCCAAACACCACCCCCCCCCCCCCCACCCCACCACCACACCCACACAACCCCCCACCAAACCCCCCCCACCCCCCCCCCCCCCACACACACACAACACACCCCCCCCCCACCCCCCACCCCCCCCCCCACCAACACCCACACCACCCCCCCCACCCCAACAAACCCCAAAAAAAAAAAAAAAAAAAAACCACCCCCCCACCAAACCCCCCCCCCCCCCAACACCACCACCCACACCACACCACAAACCACCCCCAACACCCCACACCCCCCACACAACAAACACACCACCCAACCCCCCACACAACCACCCCCCAAACACCCAACACAAAACCCCCCCCACCACCCACCCCCCACACCACACCCCCCCCCCACAACCCCCACCCACCCCCCACAAACACCCCCCCCCCCCCCATCAACCTACCAAATCCTTACACCACCCCCCCCCCCCCCCCCCACCCAATTCCCCATCCCCCCCCCTACATCAACTAAAATCCCCTCCCCCCCTACACACACCCCCCCCCCCCCCCACCCAAACAACCAAACTAACACTTATACCCATTTCCAAATTCCTCCCAACAACACATCACCCCTACCCCAACCACCAATAAATCTCATCCCTAAATTTTCCCTTCATTTAAATTAACTCAACTCCCTATAATTCACCACCCCCACCCCCCCCCAAACCACCCCAATAATCCCCCCCTCTACCCCAAACTCCTACACCCTCCAATATCCAAAAAAATCCCCCCCACTTCCCCAAACCCCAAAACCCCCCCCCCCCCTCCCCAATTTCCCCCATCCCAAAATAAACCCAAATATCCATAAACCCCCCAACCTCCAACCCCCCCCTCCCCACACCCCCCACACCATATAAACCTCATCCAAACAACCCCCCATTATACCAAAACAAACACCCACCCCCAACAAACTTCCCCCCCAATTACCACCCCCCCCCCCTCAACCCACCATCCAACATTCATCTAAATATCCCCATACCCAACCCAAAATTCCACCCCACACATCCCCCACCCCAAAACAAAACAAATAACCCCCCTTAAAACCCAAACACCCCCCAAACCAACCCCACCCTCATATACCCAAACTAAACAACCCCCTCCCCCCCCCCCCCCCCCCCCCACCCCAACACCACACCACACCTCAAAATAACCCCCCCCTCCCATATTTCCCATAACCCATTTTCTCCACCAACCTACCCTATCCATCCCCCACACCCACACACACACCAACCTAAAAAACAACATAACCAAAACAACTCCACCCCACCCCACCCTAACCACCCATAACCACCCCAATCATACAATCAACCCACACACCACCCACAAACCACAAACAACAAAACCACCCACACCCCCACACACACCCCAAAACCCAACCCACAACAAAAAACCCCCCCCCCCCCCCCCCCCCCCCCCCCCCCCCCCCCCCCCCCCCCCCCCCACCACCCCCAACACCCCACACCACCAACACCACACACACAACACCCACAACCCACCCCCACCCAAACCCCCCCCCCAACACCCACCACCCCCCACCACCCACCCCCAACCACCCCACCAACACCCCAAACACCCCCCCACCCCCCCCACCCACCCCCCCAACCCACAAACACCCCCCCCACCCACCCACACCCCCACACCACCCCCCCCCCAACCCACACCACCCCAACCCCCCCCCCAAACCCCCCACTCACCACACCCCCCCCCAAAACACAACCCCCACCCCCACACCACCCCCAAACCACCAACACCCCCCCCCACCAACCCCACAACCCACCCCCCCCACCCCCACACACCCCCCAACCAACCCACCCCCACCCCCACCCCACACCCAAACACAAACCCACCACCCCCAAAACCACACACAAACCACACCCCAACACCAAACCCCACCCCCATATCCCCCAAAATTATAAAACAAACCCCACCAACCACACACATACACACCAAACTCTCACACCCAACACCCCCCCACAACCCACCCCCCAACCCACCACCAACCACAACAACACCCCCACACAACACACCATTACCAACAACAACCCCCACCACACCCCCACACCCCCAACCCCCCAAACCCCAACCACCCCCAAAAACCCCACCCCCCCCCCACCCCCACCACACCACCCCCCCACCACCCCCCCCCCCCCCCCCCAACCCCCCCCCCACACCAACCCCACCCACACTAACACCAACCCCCACCCACAAAACCCACCACAAACCCACCACCAAACCCCACACCAAACCCACCCCACCAACCACACCAACCCCACCACCAAACAACCACCAAACCCCACCACAAACCCACCACAAACCCCACACCAACCCCCCCCCACCACCAACCCCCCACACCAAACCCACCACCAACCCCCACACAAAACCCACCACCAACCCCACCACAAAACCACACCAAACCCACCACAACCCACCACCAAACCCCACCACACAACACCACCAACCCACAACCACCCCCACACCCCACACCAACCCACACCCCCACCACCACCCCCCCACCCCCACCCCACACCACACCCACCCACCACAACCCCCCCCCCCACCAACCCAAACCCACACCCACACAACACAACACCCCCAAAACACACCCCCCACAACCCAACAACCACCCACACAAACCCAACCCCCCACACACCACACAACAAAACAACCACAACCAAAACCCACCACACACAACCCAACCCAAACCACCACAACACACCCCCCAACCACCCCAACCCCCAACCCCCCCAACCCCCCCCCAACCACAACCCCCAACCCCACAACCCCCAACCCCCCAACCCACACCACAAACCCCACCAAACCCCCCCCCCCAACCCCCACAACCCCAACCCCCCAACCCCCCCCCAACCACCCAACCCACCCCAACCCCCCAACCCCAAACCCCCCACCCACAACCCCCCCAAAAACCCCCCCAAACCCCTACCCCCCACCCAATACCCACACCCCCAAACACCCACCCCCAAACCCCCAACCCCCAACCCCAAACCCCAAACCCCCCCCCCAAACCCCACAAACACCACCAAACCCCCACCCCCCCCCTAACCCAAAACCCCACCCACCACCCCCACCCACCCCCCCCCCCCAACACACCCACAAACCCACCCAACCACACCACCCCATCCACCAAACAACACCAAAACCCACCCCCCACCCCCCCCCCCCACCACCCACCCACACACCCACCACAACAACACCATCCAACAATCCAACAAACCAACAACACACCAAACACCCACACCAACACCACAACACAACCCAACCACCCCAACAACCCACCACCCACAACACACCCCCAAACCCAAAAACACTACCAAAAAACAACAAAATACACACCCAACTACCTCCACCCCCATACATCACCCAACCCTACACCCAAAAACCCCCACTCCAACCCCCACCAAAAACCCACACCACACACACCACCCAAAAAAAAACAAACCACAAACACACCCCACCCACACCCCCAAACCACCCCACAACCACCCCACCCCCCCACCACCACCCCCCCACCCCCCCCCCACCCCCACCACCCACCCCCACACCCCAAAAATCCCCCCCCACCCACAAACACACACCCAAACCAACACACACCCCCCACCCCCAAACCCCAACCACCCCCCCCCCCCCCCACCCCCACCCCCCCCCCAACCAACCCACCACAACCCACCACCCCCCCACCCACAACACCCCCCCATCCCCCACCCCCCCACACCACCCCACCAACCCAACCATAAAACAAAAATAAAACAAACCCCAACAACAACCCCAACAAACAAACAACACACACAACCCCCCAACCACAACAACCCACAACACCCAACCACCACACCCACACACCAAAAAACCCCACCCACACCAAACACCCCCCCCCCACACTCCCCCACCACACCACTAAACAAACCCACCCACACACACAAACCCCCCACCAAAACCCCACCCACATAAAAATAACCAACCACCCTCCCTCCACCAACCCAAAACCAAAACAAACACCCCACAAACAACACACATCCCCCCACAACACCCACCCCCCCCCCCCCCAAAACCCACAAAACCCCCCCCACCCCACCCACCCCACCTCCCCCCCACCACCCCCCAAACCCAACAACAAAACCACAACAACCCCCACCACACCACCCCCCACAAACCAATCCACCCCAACACTCCCCAAACACCCCCACACCAAACCACCAACCCCCAAAAAAACATACCAAACCCCAAACAACCCCAACAACCCACCAACCCCCACCCCCCACCACACACACACCAACCTCCCACCACAACCAAACCCCCCAAACACAAAAACAACAACACACAACCACCCACCCCCCCCACCCCCCCCAAAAACCCAACCAACAAACAACACCCCCCAACCACATACACAACAATAATCCCCCAACCAAACCCAACCAAACCAACCCCCAACCCCAACCCCCCACCCCACCACCCCACCACCCCCAACACCCACCAACCACCCCCACACCCCCCCCCAAACACCCCCACACCACACCCCCCCACCAAACCACCACACCCACCCACCCAACCAACCAACCCCCAACCCCCAACACCACAACCACCACCCCACCACCAAACAACCCCCCCAATACCCACCCCCACTACCCCCAACCCCCCAAACTCCCCCCCCATAACACTATACCCACCTCAATAACTCCACACACCCATATCCCCCCCACCCCCCAAAACCCACAAAACCCTAACCCCCACCCACATAATACACCATAAACTATCCCCCAAAACCAAAAACCACCTTTCCTCCTCCACCCACAACCACACCCCCCCCACATCCAATCTAATACTAACCCACCAACCCCAATAACCACCCCCCCAATACCCCCAAACATCAACCAAACCATCCACAATAAAATCTAACATTTACTCCAACAATCCCTATCAATCAAACTCCAATACACCTAAACACACACACTCCCTCCCCTACCCCCACACCCCCACCATTACCAAACACAACCCCCCCCAAACAAACTCCAACATCACTCTCATCACCCAATCAAACATCCCCCCCCCCCCCACCCCAAAACAATAATACACTCATCATCCCCCCACCCCCACCCCCCCCCTCCACCCCAAAATTCCCACCCCCTTCCATCCCCCCCTAACCCTCTCAACAACAATCCATCTCCACCCCCCCCCCAATACATCAATATAATCAATCCACAAACAACCCCCCCCCCACCCCACCCACAAAACCCCACAATCACCACATATTACCTAAACACCAAAAAAAAAACACCCCCCCCACCAACCTCCAAAACCCAAACCCAAAAAACATCAACACCCACACACAACCCAACAAACTACCATACCCCCCACCAACCCCCACACCCCCCCCCCCCAACACACCCCACCAACACCCCAACACAAACCACCCACAACCAACAACACCCCTCACCACCAAACCAACAAAACCCCCACAACCCCCACCAAACCACCACACCACCCTTACACAACTACCAAACACAATCACCAACCCAACACCCCTCAAAAACCACACACCCCCACCCACCCCCCCCAAACCCCACCACAAACCCACAAACCCCCCCACCCACCACCACACACCAACCACAACACAACAACACCCAACCTAAACCCCCCCAACCCCCCACCCCAAAAACCACCCCCCCAAAACCCACCCCACCAACCACCACCACAAACAAACACCCACACCACCCACCCCCCCCCCAACCAACCCCCACCCACCCCACCCCACCCCACCCCCCCACCCCACACCCACAACAACCCCACCCCCCAACCACCCCACACCCCCAACCCCCCCCCCCCCACCCCCCACACCACAAAACCCCCAACACAACCCCCCACCCAAAACACCAACCCCCAAACAAACCACCAACAACCACACCAACCCACACCCACCACCCCCCCAACACCAACCCCACACACCCCCCCCCACCAACCCCCACCCCCAACACACCACCCACAACCCAACACCCAAACAAACCACACCCCCACCCCCCAACTAACCCCCACCAACCCACAACACCCAACCCCCCCCCCACCACCCCCCAATCACAACCCCACACCCCAACCCTAATCCCCCCCCAACAAAATCACCCACAACTCCAACCCCAAAAAATAACACCAAACCCCCCCCCAACCCACCACACCCCCCACCAACCACACCACCAACCACCCCAAACCCACACAACACCAACAAAAAACCACCCACCCCAACCCCCACAAACCCATACCAAACCACACCCCCACAAACAAAAACAAAAACCAACACACCCCACCCCACTCCCCCCACCACCCCCCAACTACAAACCCCCACCCCACCCCCCCCACCCCCCAACCCACCCCCCCCCCACCACCCCCCCCCCCACACCCCCACACCCACCCAACCACCCACCACACCCCCCCAACCCACCACCCCCAACCCCCCCCACCACATCACTCCAAAACCCCAAACACCCCAATCCCAACCCCCCCCCCCCCCCACAACACAAAAACACCACACAAACCCAAAACAAACAATCCATATATATATCAATTAAAACACAAACACCCACAAAAACACACAAACACAAAAAACCCAACCACCCACCCCCCCCCCACAACCCCCTCACTCCCCCCCCCCCAAACCCCCCCACAAACCCAACCCCCCCCCACCCCCCCCCCCCCACACCCCCCCAACCCCAAACATACACCCCCCACAAACCCCCCAACCCACACAACCCCCCACCCCACACACCACCCACCCCAACCCCCCCACACCCCACCCCCCCAACAAACACCTCCCCCAACCCCCACCCCCCACAACCCCACCCCACACCATCACAAAACCCCAAAACACAACCCCTACACCACCCACCACACACCACCCAAAAACCACCAACCCAAACCCAAAACCAATAACAAAACCCAACACCCCCCCCCCCAACCCACACCCCCACCCCAAACACCCCCCCACAACCCACCCCACCCCCCCACTACACCCACAAAAACACACTCCACACCTACCCCCACACACACCTACACACCACACACACCAACCCCCACACACACCAACTCACATCACTTCACTCCCACTCACATCCCCCTCTCTCTCTCCTCTTTCTCTCCCCTCTCTCATCCCCCCCCTCATCACATCCCACACACACCACACACACCTCACTCACCCCCTCTCACCTTCCCACAACACAACCCACACACACCCCCACAAACTTCTACTCCCTCTCTTCCACACTCACCTCACACACTCCTCATCTACCACACAAACCTACACACACCTCTCTCTCTTCCCCCCTCTCAACATCCCTCTCCCTCTCCCCTCTCTCTCAATCTCTATACCCACACTCTACACCACACACTCCACACACACACCCCCACCACACACACCAACTAACCACACATCACCCCCCCTCACTCTCACCCCTCACACATCCCCACTCACACACCACTACACTCCCCCTCACACACCCACTCACTCACCACACACCACCAACACCAAACCAAACCCCCCCAACCCCAATTCCCACATATCCCATCATCCAATCCAACCACCCCTCATCCTATAATACCCCTCTCACTAAAAAACATACCCCTATCAACTCCTCTTCCTATAACCTCCCTCCTATTACCCCTTACATCAACCCAACCCATCACCAACCTACCCCCCCAATCCCCCTACCAATCCACACCAACAATACTATACCCACACTTCCTCCCCTATACACCTCCAACCCCCCTAATCTATCAACCCCCATCCCTCCCATCCCACCCCCTCCCCATTCCATCCCCCCCCCCAACCCCCCCCCCCCCCTTCACCCTTCATCTTCACCCCCCCCTCCTCTTATATTCCCCCCTTCCATCTTCATAAATCCCCTTCCTCTTCAATACTCCCCCCCTTCCATATTCATACTCCCCTTCCATCTTCCATACTCACCCCCTTCAATCTTTTTACTCCTTCATCTTATACTCCCCTTCATATCTTCCAATAACTCCTTCCATCTTCCTACTCACCTTTCATCTTCCATACACACCCTTCCATCTTCATACTCCCCTTCATTTATACTCCCTTCCCATCTTATACTCTCTTCATCTTATACTCCATCCATCTCCCTCCTCACCACTTAATCTTATAATCCCTTCATCTACCCTACTCCTACAACTTATATCCCCTATCATCTTACATACTCCCCCCTTCCATCTTCCATACTCCTTATCTCATACTCACCTTCCATCTTACCCCTCCCCATCGCATACTCCTTCATCTTATAAAAAACCCACACCAACAACCCCACACAAAAAAACACACCCCCCCCCCCCCCCAACAACCACCCCACCCCCCCCCCCACACCCCCCCAACACCCCCCACCACCCCCAAAACCCAAACCCCCCCACCACACCCCCCACACCCCCCCAACCCCCCCCCCCCCCCACAACCCCCCCCCCACCACCCCCACAAAAACAAACAAACCACAACCACCAAAACACAATCACCCACACCCCCCCAAAACAAAAAAACCATCCAACATTACCAACTCCACCCCCCACACCCCTACCCCCCACCAAACCCCACAACACAACCCCACACTAAACCCCCCAAACTACCCCCAACTACAAAAAATCCCTAACAAAACACCCCACCATATACAACACCAACCCAACAAAACCCATCATTCTATCCCCTCATCTACTCCACATCTAAAAAAAAACCCCAACAATAATTATTTCCACCCTTTCCCCCCCAAAATTCAATAACTACACACCCCACCAAAAATAACCCCCCCCCCCAACAAACATACCTAATCTCACAAAAAACCCCCAAACAACACCACCCACCACCCACACCATACCCCCCCCCCCCCCCCACCCCCCCCCCCCCAACCCACACCAACACCCACCCCACCCCCCCAACCCACAACCCCCACCCCACCACACAACCCCCCACCCCCACCCCCCCACCCACACCCCACCCACCACCCCCAAACAACCCACCCCCACCCCACCCCCCCCCCCCCCCAACCCAAAACCCCCCCCCCCCACACCACACCCCAAACACACACACCCCCCAAAACCACCCCCCCCCCCCCCCCCCCCCCCCCCCCCCACCCCCCCCCCCCCCAAAAAAAAAACAACACCAACTCCACCCCAACCCCCCCAACCCCCACCCCACCCCACACCAACAACCCAACCACCCCCACCCCCAACCCCCCCCCCACCCCCCCCCCCCCCCCCCACCCACCCCCCCCACAAACCCCACAAAACCCACCCCCCACCAACCCCCACCCCCCCCCCCCCCCCCCCCCAACCCCAAAAAACACCCCAACCAACCCCCCCACACACCCCCACCACCACCACACAAACCCCCACCACCCCACCACCCCCCAACACCACACCCCCACCACCAACACCCCACCACCCCCACACCCACCCTCCCAAACCCACCCCCCCAAACACACCCACCACCAACCCCCAAAAACACACCCCACCACAACACCACCCCAAACCCAACCCCCCACCCCCCCCCCACACCCCCCCCCCCTCCCAACCCACACCAACCCACCCCCACCCACCAACACCCCACCAACCCCCCCCCCCAAAACCCCCCCCCCCCCCCCAAACACCACCCAACCACACCACAACCACCCCCAACCACCCACACCCCCCAAACACAAAACAAACACACAAAAACCACAAACCACCAACCCCCCCCCACCCACCCCACCAACAACCCCACCCCCCCCAACCCCCCACCAACCCCCCCCCACCCAACACACCAAACACCCACAACCCCCCCCCCCACCCCCCAACCCCCACACCCCAAACCCCCACCCCACCCCAACACCCCAACACACACAACCCACCACCCCAACCACCCCCACACACCCCCCACACCCCCACACACCCCAAACCCAACACCCACCACCCCCCACCCACACCACCCACCAAACAAAAAAACCCAACCACCCAACAACCCCCCCCCCCCCCCCCCCACACACCCACACCACCCCCACCAAACCCCCCCCCCCCCCCCCCCCCCCCCCCACCACCCACCACCCACCAAAACACACCCCCCCCCCACCCCCACCCCCCCCCCCAACACCACACCCACCCCCACCCAACCAAACCCCACCACCCCCCCACAAACCCCCCCCCCCCCCAACACCACCACCCACACCACACCACAACCACCCCCAACACCCACACCCCCCACACAACAAAACACCCACCCAAAACCCCAAACAACCCCAACCCCCAACAAAACACCACCCACCCCCACCCCCCCCCACCAACCCCACCCCCCACAAACACCCCCCCCACAACCACAACACAACCCCACACCCCCCCCCCCCAAAAACCCAACCCACCCACCCAAAACCCCTCCCCACACCCCACCCCCCCACTCACCACCCACAAACCCCACACACCAAAACCCAACACCCCACCCACCCCCCACCCACAACCAACCCCACAAAACAAACCAAAAACCAAACCACCACACTCAAACCACACCCCACCCAACCCACCCCCCCACAACCCCCACACCACACCACCCCCACCAAACCCACCCCACCCCCCATACCCCCCCCCCCCAACCCAAACCACACAAACACCCACACCCAAAACCCCACCCCCAAACCCCCACCAACACCCCCCCACACAACACAACACAACACCAACCCCCCCCAAAACACACCACCCCCCCCACACCCCCAACCCCCCCAACCCCCCCACCCCACCCCCCCCCCCCCCAACAAAAACAAACCCACCAACCCAAAAACCCCACCCCCCCCCCACACTCCCCCCCACCCAACCCACCACCCCCCCCACACCCCCCCCCCCCCCCACCCCCCCAACCACACCCCCCCACACCACCACCCAACCCCCCCCCCCCCCCCCACCCCCACCACCCCAACAACACACCCACAAACCCAACACCCAAAATACCCCCCCCCCAACCATCCAACCCCCCCCCACCCCCCCACCCCAAACCCCCCAAACAACACCAAACCCAAACACACCACCTCACACCCCAACCCAAAACCACCCCCAACAACAACCAACCCCCCCCCCCCCCCCCCCACCCCCCCCAATACAAACCCACCCACACCCCAACCACACCCCCAAAACACCCCAAACACACCCAAACACCCAACCCCAACACCACAATCCACACACAACCCTAAACCAACCCCCCCACCCCAAAACCCCCCCCAACCCCCCAACCCCCCCACCACCCACCCCAACCCCCCCCCCCCACCCAACCCCCCCCAAACCCCCACCCCCCCACACCCCCCCCACCCCATAAAACCCCACCCCCACCCCCCACACCCACCACCACCCCAAACACACCACCCCCCCACACCCCCCCAAACCCCCCCCCCACCCCAACACCCCCCCCCAAAAACAACCCCCACCCCCACCACCCCCCCCACCCACACCCCCCCACCAACACCCCCCCCCCCACACACCCCCCCAACCAACCCCCCCCCACACCAACCACCCCCACCCACCCCCACAACCAACACACATACCACCCCCCCCCAACCCACACAACCCACCCACCCCCACCACCCACCCCCCCCCCAAACCCCAAAAACATCCAAAACCACCAAACAACCCCCCCAAAAACACACCCCCCAACACCCCCCACCAAAACCACAACCCACCACACACCACCACCCCCCCCACACACCACCCAACCCCCCAAAACCCCCCACCCACAACCCCCCCCCACACCCCACCCCACCACCCCCAAAAACACCCCACCCCCCCCACCCCCCCACCCCCAACACCCCCCCACCACCCCCCCCCCCCCCCCCACACCCCACCCCCCCCCCCACCACCAAAACCCCAACCACACAAACCACCCAACCCCCCACCCACCCAACCCCACCAACAAACCCCACCCCTAAAACCCACCCACCACCATACCCACCCTCCAAAACCCACCAAAAAACACCCCCAACCCTACCATACACCACCACTAAATTACACCACCAATTACCACCACCAAAAACCAACACATACAACCACACTCCCAACAAACCCACCTACCCAATAACCTACCCCTACCCCCCCCCCCCCTATTACACCACCCCTACCAAAACCCCCCACCCCACCAACACCCACCCAACCAAAAACCACCCCCCCCCCCACAAATCCCACCAACAAACCCAACCCACCCAAACCAAAACCCCCACACAATCCACAAACCCAAACAACAACACCCCAACCCCAACACAACCCACACCCCCACCCACACCCCCCCCAAAACCCACCACCCACCCACAACCACCCACAAACCCACCCCACCCCCACCCAACCCCCAAACACCCACCAACAAAACATCACACCCCATAACACTCCCCCAACCAACCCAACATCCCCACCCTCCAACCAATCCCCTACCCCCCCCAAACCATCACAACACACACCATAACACAACCAAAACCACCAACACAACCAAACCCACACACCACCCCACACAACAAAAAACACCCCCAACCCCACAAACACACATAACCCACCCCAAAACCCACAACACCAAAAACACACAAAAACCCCACAAACCACCCAACCCCCCAAACACACATAACAAAAAAAACCAACCAACCAACCCCCAACAAAACAAAACAACCCCCCCACCACATTCCACCAAAACCCAACCCCCATACACCACAACCCCCAATACACCCCAACTTACAACACACAAAAACCAAACCCAAATAACCAAAATTACCAAACAAACACACCAAATACCCACCACACCAAAAAATTACCAACCATTACAAAATACCACCAAATAAACCAAATTAACACACCAATAACACCAAACCCTAAACAACTTACCACATCCAATCAAACAATTACCAACCAATTACCTAACCCCAAAACCCCCCCCCCCCCCCCCCCCCCACCCTACCAACACCCCAAAAACATCTCCCTCTCCCAAACTACATACACCATCCAACCCAACCCAACCAACTCATCACAATACCACCCCCCACCAAACCCACACATACCAAACCCCACTATCCATCAATCATATTCTAAATCATAAATCCCTCCATACCCTATACACTCAAATACACCCCCCCAAACCCCAAATAACCTTAAAATACCACAAAAACACAACCCCAAACCCACCCCCCAAACCACTCCCCCACCCCAAACACACCACCAACCCAACACACACAAACAACCCACACACCCCCCCCCAACACCACACACAAACAAACACACAAACCCCCCCAACCCCCCAAAACAAACCACCCCACCACCCCCAAACACCCCAACCACAAACAACCACACAACCCCCCCACACCACCCACAAACCCCCCAACCCCCCACACCCCACCCCACCCCCCCCCACCCCCACCACCCACCCCCACCCAACAAACAACCCAAAACCCACCAAACCACACACCCCCCCCCCCCCAAACCCAACCTACCCACCCCCCCCCCCACCACACCCCCCCCCCCCACCCCCCACAACCCACACAACCACCCACCCCCCCCCACACCCCACAAACCCCCCCCCCACCCAAACCCAACCCACCCCCCACCCACACACCCAACCCCCAACACCAACCCCCCCACAACAAAAAACAACAACAAACACACCCCAAACCCCCCACAACCCACCCAACACACAACCACCCCCACCCCAACCCCCCCACACCACACCCAAACCACCCAACACCAAACACACCCCCCCCCCACCACACCCCCCACCCCCCCACCCCCAATCCACTACCACAAAAAAACCCACCATACCCCCCCCCACCAATACCCCCCCCCCCCCACACACCCCCAACCCACCAATTAACACTACATACCTTCAACCATAAAAATATCCATCAAAAACATAACAAAAAACAAAAACCCCACCCCACCCCCCCCAAACCACCCCACCCCCCCCCCCACAACCCCTAAACCCCCCACCCCCCACAAACCCACCACACCCCTCCAACCCCAACTTACCCAAATCAAATAACACACCCCCAACACACACCAACCCCCCCCAAAACCCCAAACACCCCCAAAACAACAACAATACACCCCCCCCTAACCCCATAACACCCCAACCCCCCACACAACAACACCAATACACCAATCCACCCAACCCCCCCAAACCCCCACACCCCCAACCAACACACTATCAATCTCCCAAACCCAAAAATACCTCATCACACCCAATACAACACCCCACAAATACCCTTCCCAACAATTCACAACACCCAACCACATAATCAATCCCAATTATATCCCCACCAACCAATAACAAAACACACAAACCCATCACAAACCCCTACCCCCACACCCTCCACCCCAAACTACAACCCCACCCCAACCAACCCCCACCCACCACACCACACCAAAACTCCCCAACACCCAAACCAACACCCCCCAACAAACCAACACACCCACCACCCCAAACCCACAAACCCCCCACACCCCCAACACCCCAACACCAAAACCCCAACCCCCCCCCCCCACACCCCCCACCCCCCCCACACACACCCCCCCACCCCCCCACACCCCCCACAACACAACCCACCCAACACAAACCCCACCAAAAAACAACCCACCACACAACCCCCCCCACCCCCACACCAACCCCAAACCCCACCACCAACAAACACACACAACACACCCCAACCAAACAACCACAAAACAACCCAACCCCCCCCCCACAAACCAACAACAACCCCCCCCCCCCACCCCCCCAACCCCCCAACCCCCCACCCCCACCCCAAACCCAACAACCAAAACACCAAACACCCACCACACCACACACCCCCACCCCACACACCCCCCCCCGACCCCCCCACCCCCCACCACCACCACAAACACACAACCCCAACTCCATCCATCCCCCCCAACCAAAAAAAACAACCCCACCACAACCCCCCCACCCAACCACCCCCCAACCCCCCACCCACCCAACCACACCATCCCTCCCCACACCACCACAACCACCACCCCCCCCCCCCCCCAATCATTAACAAACATACACAACCACACCCAACCCCACCCACCAAACACCAACCCACAAACACAACAAACTCCAAAACACAACCAACAACCCCACCCACCCAATCAACACCCCCCAAAACCCCAACAACAACACCAAACAACACACACCCCACAACCCACACAAAACCAACACCACACCACAACCCCCCACCACACACACACCACACAAACCCCCATCACACCCATACCACAATCAAACCCCAACACACCCCCCCCCCCCCCCCACACCAAACCAAAACAAACCCCCACCACCCACCACCCCCCCCACCCACAACCACAAAACCCCCCCCCAACAACATACCCCCCCCCCCCCAACTCCCCCAACAAACCCCCATCCAACCCCACCCAAACCACCCTAACCCACCAAAACCTATCCATTCACCCAACACAAACCACATCAAACATTCATTCTAATATATACCTACCCCACCCAACAACCCCCCCCAACCACCCCCACAACCATAATCACCCCCCCAAAAACACCACCACTCAACCACCACCCACACACTCTACAAAATAACCCACACCAACACCCCCCCCAACACCCACACAAAACCACAAACCCCCCTAACACCCCCCCACCCACACCAACACAAACCACCCATCCCCCCCCCAACCCCCACCTCCCCACTCACCCCCCCCACCCACAACCCCACACCCATTACCAACAAATACCCCCCCCCCACCCAAACCACAATACCTAACACAATCCTCCATCTTCAACCTTCCTCAACCTCCACACCCCAATCTCACTCATACCAACATCACAACACCACCTACTAAAAAAACCCCCCAATCCCTCAATCACAAAACCCCAACAAAATTCTTTCTTCTACCTTCTTCTAAACCCCCCCTACCTTATCCCCCACCACACCCCTACTCCAACCCCCCCCCAACCCCCTCATCCCCTTACTAACAATCCAATTAACCTAATCACCCTTATTTTTCAACCTCCCCCCTTATCCCACCTTACCCACCCCCCCTTTTTCTCTACACAATCACCACACAAAACCAACAACCCACATTCTAACTCTCCCTCCCATTAATCAATCTTAATCTTATCTACTCCTCCCCATCCCCCAACACCCTCATTCCCTTACCATTTCTAACAAATTATTCCATTAATCATTCATTCTATCAAACCATACCCCCCCCCCCTCATCCCAACTCCACTTCCCATTCTAAACACAACCCAACCAACACCCCCCCCCCCCCCACACAACCCACACCCTCCCCCCCCCACCCCCCACCCCCACCAAACCCCTCTAAATAAATAAACATCCCATAAAAAATACAACCCCCAACCCTACTACCCTACCCCCCTCAACATAACACCACAAACCCCCACCACCAACAAACCCTTACCCAAACCCCCCCACTACTATTATCATATTATATAACATAATAACTAAATATATCCATATCCTAAAATTAAATAAAATATAATAAAATAATCAAATCTATAAATCAAATAAATATAAACCCAACCCCCCCCCACACCCCCCCAACACCCCCCCCCCCCCAACCAACCACAAACACCCAACCACCCCCCCACACCCCCCCACCCAAAAAACCCCCCCCCCCCCCCACCACCAAACCAATACACCCCCCATAACACCCACCAACCCCACAAACCACACACCCCACCACACCACACCCCACCCCACTAACACCTCCCACACCCAACCACCCCAAACACCACCACCCAAACCACCCCCCCCCCCCTCTCAACCCCCCCCTAACCCTCACAAACCACCCAAAACCCCCTACCCTCCCACCACCCCCACCCAAACCCCCACCACACCCCACAACACCCCCAACCACAACCAAAACCAACACCCCCCAACCACCCCACCCAAAACCCCACCCCCCCCACACACCCCCACCCTCCCCCCCCCAACAAACCAAACTCAACAACACCACACAATCCCCCCTCACAACACCCACACACACCCCCACACACACACAACATCCCCACACACACCCCAAACATCACACCCCACTCACAACACACTCATCCACACTCACCACAACAAACACCTCAACACACACACTCACCACACAACACCTCACTCACACCACACTCACCCACACACTCTCCCCACACACACCCCTTCACTCTCACACCACTCACACCCACTCACACCCACACACAAACCACTCAACTACACACACCCACACTACACAACACACACCCACACACACACCACACCCACACCCCAAACACACACACACACACCACACACTCTCCACTATACCCCCACACACACCACCACACTACACACCACACATAAAATCCCCTCTCATCTTCCACACTCACACCTCTCACTCCACTCATCTCTCCCCCTTCTCTCTCCCACTACACTCCCCACATTCTCACAACCACACACCCACAACAAACCCAAACCCACCCCCCACCCAAACCCCACCCAACCCACAAAACCACCTCCACAACAAACAACAAACCTATCCCACCAACAACTCACACCACCACCAAAACCCATAACCACCCCAACCACAACACAAACCCCCACACCCACCCCCCCCCCCCCACCAACCCCCCCCCACCACCCCCACACCCCACAACCCACAAAAACACCCACCACACACCCCCCCCCCCCCCCCCCCCCCCACCCCCCCAAAACCAACCCACACCCCCCCCCCCAACCAACCACACCCCCCCCACACAAAACACCAAAACAAAACCACCCCAACCAAAAACACACCAACCACAACACCACAACCACAACCCACCACCCCAACAACAAAAACACCACCAAAACACCAACCACAACACACCAACCAAAAAACCCCAACCTACAACCCCACCACACAACAACAAAACCACCAACCACAAACCACAACAACATCACCACCAACACAACACCACCCCCAACCACACACCACCCAACCACAACACCACCCAACCACACCAAACCAACCACAAACACCAACCAAACCACCACCAACCACAACACCACCCAAACAACACAACACCAACCACTAACACTAACCCAAACACCATCCCTAAAAACAAACAACCCACACCCCACACCCCCCACACACACCAACACCCCCCCCCCCCCCCCCCCACCCCCCCACCACCACCCCCCCCCCCACACCCCACCACCCAACACCCCCCCCAACCCAAACCCCACCCCCCCCCCCACCCCACCCCCCCCACCAACCCCAAACACAACCCCACCCCCCCAACAAAAAACCCCCAATAATACAAACAACAACCCCATACTAAACCAAACCCCCCCTCACCCCAAAACCCCCCCCAAACAAAAAAAAAACAACCAAACCCACCCAAACCCCCCACACCCACCCCCCCCCTCAACCCCCCCCCCACCACCCCAACCCCCCACACCCCCCCACACACCCCCCCCCACACACACCAAACCACCCCCCAAAACTCACACATCCCCCACCCACCCCCCAACCCCCCACCAAACAAACCAAAAACAACCCACAAACCCACCCCCCCCAATACTTACTTTCCCCCCCCAAATCCCCACCAAACCACTAACTAATCAAAAAACATCCAACAACCACCAAAACAAACAAAAACCCTCTAACCACACCCCTATTATAAACACACCCCCCCACCCACCACCCCAAACCCCCCCCCCCCCCCCCCCCCCCCACAAAAAACAATACCCACCCCCCCACCCCCACCCCACAAACACCCACCCACAACACAACCCCACCACCCCCCCCCACCCCCCCACCCCCCCCCACCACATCCCCCACCCACCACCCCAAACACCCCACCCCCCCAACACCCCCCCCCCCACCCCCCCCACAACCCACCCCCCCCACCCACCAACCCCCAACAAACAAAAAACACCCCCACCCAACAAACCCACCCCCCACACCCCCCACCCCCCACCCCCCCCCCCCCCCCCCCCCAAAACAAAAAAAAACACACAAACCCCCCCACCCCCCCCAACCCCCACCCCCCCACCCAACCACCCACCCACAAAAAACAAACCCCACCCCAACACCCCACCCCACCAAACCCCCCCCAACCCCCCCCCCCCCAACCCCACCCACCCCCCCCCCCCACAAACCCCCCCACACACAACCCACCCCCCAACCAACCCCCCCCCCCCCCCCCCCCCCCCCCAACCCACTAAAACACCCCCCAAACCAACACCCCCCCACACACCCCCCACCACACCCCCCACACAACCCCACCCCCCCACCACCCCCCACCCACACACCCCCACCTCAACACACCCCACCACCACCCCCCCACACCACCACCCACACACCCAACCCACCCCCCCAACCACACACCCCCACCACCCAACCCCCAACAAACACCCAAACACAACCACCACCCCCCACAACCCCAACCCCCCACCCCCCACCCCCCCACCCAACACCCCCACACCTCCCACCCACCCAACAAAACCCCACCCCACCCACACCCACCCCCCATAACCCCCCCCCCCACCCCCCCCTTCACCTCCATCACCTATCAAACACCCACAACCTCCACCCCCCATACATATCCCATCCTCACCACCCACTCTTAATTACCATTAAATACCCTTAATCATCATCTATTACTCCCCAAAACCCCCCCCCCCCCCCCCCCCCCCCCACTAAAAACCAATCATCCCCCACAAAACAACAACCCCCCCCCCACCACCAACCACCCCCCCACCTAACAACCCAACTACCACATACCCCCCCCACCCCCCCCAACCCCCCCACACCCAACCCCCCCACCCCCCCCAACACCCACACAAACCACCACAACACAACCACCCCCACACCTCCACACCCCCCACACACCCCAAACCCAACACCCCACCCACCCCCCCACCCAACCACCACCCAACAAAAAAACCCAACACCCACAAACCCACCCCCCCCCCCCCCCCCCACCACACACCCAACACCACCCCCACAACCCCCACCCCCCACCCCCCACCACCACCCCACACACACCCCCCCCCACCCCCACCCCCCCCCAAACACACCACCCCCACCCCAACCAACACCCCACCCACCCCCCCCCACAAACCCCCCCCCCCCCCCCCCAACACAAAACACCACACCACACAAACCACCCCCAACACCAACCCCCCACACCACAAACAACCAACCAACCCCCCACACCACCCCCCAACCCCAACAACAACCACCACCCACCCCCCCCACCCCCCCCCCACCAACCCCCACCAACCCACCAAAAACCTCCCCCACAACAACCAACACCAAAACACCCCCCCCCCCCCCCCAACCCCACCCCACCAACCCACACCCCCACCCCACCCCACCCCCCCCCCACCACACCCCCACCACCCCCACACCACACCCCAAACCCAAAACCACACACAACCCCCACCAAACACCACCCACCAAACAAACCAAAAACACAAACCACAACAACAACCCCCCCCCCCCCCCCACCCACCACCCCCACACCCACACACCCCCAACAAAACCCCCAAACCCCCCCAACCCCCCCCCCCACCCCCCACCCAAACCACAAACAAACCCCCCCAACCACAACCACCAACCCCCACCCCCACAACCACCCACACAAAACCCCCCAACACCCACCCCCCCAACCCCCCCCACCCCACCCACCACCAACCCCCAACACCCACCCACCCACCCCACCCACAAACAACACACACACAACCCTCCAAAAACCCCCAACCCCCCCACCCCCCCCCCACCCCCCACCCCCCCCCCCCCCCCCCCCCCACCCACACCCCACCACCACCCCACCCCCCCCCCCCAACCCCCCACCCAACCCACACACCCCACAAACCCAACCCCAAAAAACACCAAACCCAACCCCCAACCCCCCCACCCCCCCCAAACCACACCAACACCCAAAAACACCACCACACACCAAACCCAAAACCACCCCAACCAACCAACCAAACCCCCCCCCCCACCACCCCAAAAACAAACCCACCCACACCCCCAACACCCCACAACACCAAAACCCAACCCACACACACCCCAACACCCCCAACCCCCCACACCCCACACCACCCCCACCCAAACCACCCCCACCCCACAACCCCCCAACCCCCAACCCCCCCCCCACCACCCACCACCCCCCCCCCACCCCACCCAACCCCCCAACCCACCACCCCCAACACCCCCCACCCCCCAAACACCCCCCCAACCCCCCCCCACCAACCCACCACAACCCCCCCCCAAACCACACCAACACCCAACCCCCCCCCAAACCCCCCCAAACCCCAACACCCCCCCCAAAACACACCCCCACCCCCCACACCCCCCCACCCTCACCCCACCACAACCCCCCCCCCCACAACCACCCCACCAACCCCCACCCAAACCCACCCCACCACCCACCCCAACAACCAACAACACAAACCCACCCCCCCCCCCAACCACACAACCCACCCCCAAAACACATCAACAAAATAACCAACCCCAAAAACCCCCCCCAAAATACAACCCCACCACCACAACCAACAACCCCACAAACACCCCAACCCCCCCCACACCCCCCCCCCCCCAACCAAACCCCCACCACCCCACACACACACCTCCCAACCACCATAACCCTCCCCCACCCACCACCCCCCCCAAACACCCAAACCCAAAACAACCCAAAACACCCCACACCCCCCACCCCCCCACCCCACACACACCCCACCACCCCCCCCCCCCCCCCCCACCCCCACCCCCCCCACCACCAAACCCCACACCCCCCCCCCACACAACCACCAAACCCCCACCCCCCCCCCACCAAAACCCACCCACCAAAACCCCCCCACCCCCCCCACAAAAACCCACCACAAAACCCACCCATCCAACCCACCACAACCCCACCCACCAACCCACCACCAAACCACCACCAAACCCACCACAAACCCACCACCAACCCCACACAACCCACCAACAAACCCCACACAAACCCCACCCCCACCAAACCACCACAAACCCCACCACAAACCCCCAACACCAAACCCCACACCAAACCCACCACCAATCACCCACACACAACACCACCAACCCACACACCCACACCCCCCACCCCCCCCCAAACACCCACCCCCACCCACCACACCCCCCCCAACCACCCCAACACACACCCACCCCCACAACCCCCCCCCCCCCACCAACCCAACCCCCCACCCACCCAACACACAACACCAAAACAAACCCCCCACCAACCCCAACAACCCACCACCAAACACCATCCCCACAACCACACCAACCACACAACCAACCACAACCAATACCACCCACACACAACCAAACCCACACACCCCACCCACACAACACACCAACACCCCAACCCCAACACCCAAAACAAACCAAACCCCCCCACCACAAACCCCACCCAACCCCAACCCCCCCAACCCCCCAACCCCCCAACCCCCCAAACCCCCAACCCCCCAACACACACCAACCCCCCCAACACCCCAAACACCAAAAACCCACCAACACCCAACACCCCAACCCCCACAACCCAAACCCCAATAACCCAAAACCCCCCCCCCTTCACCCACCCACAAAACCCACCAAAACACAACCCCACAAACCCCACAAACAACAACACCACCCAAAACCCACACCCAAAACACAACAAACCACATACCCCCAACCCACCCCCCCCCCACACCACCCAACCCCCACATCACCAACCCCCCCCCCCCTCCCCCCCCCACCACAACACACACCTCAACCAACCCCCCACACCACCCCAACCCCCCCAAAACAACAACAACCACCCCCCCCCCTCCCCCCCACCACCCACCAAAACCCACAACCAAAACCACAAAAAACCACCAACCCACAACACACCCAACACCCCAACCCCCCACACACCAACCAACCACCCAACACCCACCCAAACCCCCCCCCCCCACAACCCCCCCCAAACACCAAAAACACAATCCATAAAACACATAAACCACACCTCCCCCCTAACACCACACAACCCAAACACCAAAATAAACCCCCACAAAAACCAAAACACAATCCCACACACCCTCAACCCCATAAAACAACCAATTACACTAACATAACAAAATACAAATCTCCCCATAAAAACCCCCCCCCCAACCCCCCCCTCCCACCCCCCCCACCCCCATCCCCCCCCCCCCCCCACCCCACCACCCACAAAAAAACCATTATAGTACCCAATCCTTTTAACCTCCATATCAACACACCCACCAAAAAAAACCATTTCCACAACCTACACCCCCCCCCCTACCCACTCCCCCCCCCCCAAACCCACCCAACCCAACCCACAAACCAACAAAAAACTCACTCCTATAACCAACACAACTCCAAACAACACACCCCAACCCAAACCCTTACCCAAAACAACCCCCAACAACAACTACAACATATCCCAACCCCCAACACAACACAAACTAACACCACCCCACCACCCAACCACACACCCAACCCCCCCCACCCCCAACACCACCCCAACAACCCCCACCTAAACCAAACACATCCCACCCCCACACCCACCCCCCAAACCAAACCCCCAACAACACCCACCACCCCCCACCAAAACCACCCCCAAAAAAACCCAACCACCAACCACCAACCCACACCCCACACACCACCCACATACCACACACAACCCCCACCACCCTACACCACCCACCCCCCCCCACATCACCAAACCCCCCCCCACCCCACCAAACCCCCCACACACACCACCCCACAAACACCAAAAACCAAAAACACACAAACCACAACCAAACCCTACCCAACCCAACCCAATACCAACCCCCCACCCAAAAATCCAAAATCCCCAACCCACTAAACATAACAATACCACCCATCCCAAATACATCCTCCATACCATCTCTTCTATTCCTACATACCCCCCAACCAAACAAACACCATCTACATACTCCACAACAACATATCCAAACACCTAAATTCATCTTCACTCAACTTCCTCTCCCCACCACATTACATTTCCTATCTAATCACCCATCATATTTATACCCCCCCCCCCCACCCTTTTTATCCCCTCCTCCAATACACAAACCCACACCAACCAACCACACAACAACCCCCACCCCCCCCCCAACACCCACCCCCCAACCCCACCCCCCCCCCCCCCCCCCATCCACCCCACAACCCCCACCCACCCCCCACAAAACCACACACCCTACACCAAACCCCCCCAAAAACCACACACCCAACAAACCCACATCACCAAACCCACAACCCAACCAACCACCCATCCCCCACCCCATCCCCCCCATCCCAACACATCCCCCCCATACACTCAAATAACCCCCAACCACAAAAAATCCACCCTTAAACCACACCCAAAACACCAACCCCTCACCCACCCACAAACAAACAACACACACCAAACAAACAAACACCATTCCCCACCCACCACCCCCAAAATCCAACCCCCACCCCCCACCCCACCACACAAAAACAAACACCCCCCCCCACACTCCCCAACCCACCCCCAACACCCCAACAACCCCCACACCACAACCCAAACAACACAAACCCAACCAAAATTAACACTACCAACCAAAACACCACACACCACAACCCCCCCCCCCCATTCCACCCACCCACCACCACAACAAAACACAACACCCCCCACACCCACAACTCCATCAATAAACTAACCCACCCACAACCCCCCACCCACCCACACCACAAAACCCCCCCCAATCCCAACCCCACCCACCACACCAACCAAACCCCCAAATCACAAACTCACCACACCCCCCCCCCCCACCCACCACCCCAACCCCACACCACAAAAAACAACAACCAAACACAACACCACCCAACCTCCCCACAACCCAAACCACACCCAACAACAAAAAACACACCCAACCCCCAATCCACCCACTTACCAACCCCCCTTCATCCCAACTCCCCCCACCCACCCATACTCCCCAAACCACACAACCCCCCAACAACCACCCCCACACAACCACACCCCCCAACCCACCAATCCAAACAACACCCACCACCAACCACACCCCACCCACCACCACCAAACACCCCCCCACCCAACCAAAAAACCCCCAACACCCCCACTAAAACACCCCCCACAACACCAACCCAAAACCCCACCACAAAACCCAAACCCAACACCCAACACCAACCCCTCCACCCCCAACAAACAAAAAACAACAACCCCACCAAACACCCCCCACCCCCCCCCACCCACAAACCACCCCCACCTAAACCCACCCCACAAACCACCCCCACCCTCTACAAACACCACACCAACCCCCCCCACCCCCCACCACCCACACTCCCACATAACCCAAAACCCCCACCACCCACTCAAACAACCCCCCACCACATACCACCCAAACACACCCCCCCCAACCACCCACCCCACAAATCCCTACACAACCCCCCCCCCCCCCCCCCCCCCCCCCACCACACAACCACAAACACAATCTACCAACTACCAACCTACCCACTACTAACTCCCCCCCTCCCCCCCCCAAATCACAACTAACCACCAACCACACCCCCAATACATCAAAAAAAAACCCTACCCCAAACCCAACACACAAAACATCAAACAACACCACTCACACCCCCCCTACCAATCCCCCACCCCACCCAAACTCCCCCCACCCCCCACCCCAAACAACCAAACTAATCAATCAACCATAACCACTACCCTACTATTTATCCACCACAAACAATTAACCATACAAAACCCAAACCACCCCACACCCCCAACCCCCAACATCACACACCCTCCCAAATACAACAAACAACACAAAACATCACACCCCCATACCCCCAAACCCCCCACATTCCCTTAATATCCAACACCATCATACCATTCCCCTTCATTCATTAATTCCCCATCCCAACATACCCTCATACAACAACCATACCATTATCAATTCCAAACCCAACCCCCACCTACCCCCCCCCCCTCACCCCCCATCCCCACCCTACCCCCCCCCCACACCCCACCCCCCACACCCCTTTCTAAACATAAAAACAATCATAACATACACCAACCCTACTACCTACCCCCCTCCACCTAACACATTAACCCAAATACCCATCCCAACCCCCAAACCCCCCAAACCCCCCACTACCACAAACACAAAAACACAAAAAATAAAACCACCAAACTCTCAACACACACAAAACAAAAACACTCACATACACAAAAAACACACAAACACCCCCACCAACCCCCCCCCCCACACCAAACCCCCACCCCCCACCAACCCCACAAACCCACCCCCCCCACCACCCCCCAAACCCCCCCCCCAACCAACCAACCCCCCCCCACACTCCCCCACCCCCACACAACCCCCCCACACACCACCCCCACCCACCCCCCACCACCAACCCCCCCCCCCCCCCAACCCCCCACCCAAACCCCAACCCCCCACCACCCACCCCCCCCCCAACCCACCCACAACCCACCACACCCCCCCCCCCCACACCCCCACCCCCAACCCAAACCACAACAAAACCCCAACACCCCTACCCCCCCCACCCAAACACACCCCCCCCAAAACACCCCCACCCAACCCACCCAAACACCAAACAAAAACACACCACACCTACCACACACACCACACACACACCACACAACCACTCACACCACACACACCAAAACACACACCCCACACACACACACACACACCACACACACCACACACACCACACACCACCCACACACACTCACACTCCCATCTCTCTCCCATCTCACACCCCACTACACACTCCCCCCCATTCACTCCTCTCACACTTCCCTCAACACCTACACACACACACCCTCACACCACACAACCACACACACCACACACACCTCACTCAACACCAACACAACACCCACACCCACACACACAACACCCACACCCCCCCACACCCACTCACACACCACACACATCCCCACACACCACCAACACACACCCCCACACACACCAACACACACACCACACAACCCACACCCACCACACACACCACCACATCTACACTCCCACACAACCACAACACACACACACCCCACCCCCAACAAAACCACCAAACCCACACCAATAACCCACCCCACACACACCCACAAACCACACCCACAAATAACCCCAAAACACACCCACCAACAACCACCCCAAAATACCACCACAAACCCAAACCACTCCCCCAAACCAACCACCACACCACAACCCCCAACCAACCCCCCCCCCCCCCCCACACCCCCCCCCACCACACACCCACCCCCCCCACCACAACCACCACCACACCACCACCCCCACCCCAACCACCCCCCCCCCCCCCCCCAACCAACCCAACCACCACAAACACACCAACCACAACACCACCAACCAAAAACCCACCAACACAAAACCACAACCACAACCACACACCCAACAACAAAACCACAACCCACAACAACACCTACATCAAAAAACCAACAACAACCTCCACCCAACACAAAAAAAACCTACCAAAACCTACCAACCACAACTCACCAACAACAACAACACCAACACAACAACACCAACCAACCACCACCCAACACACACCAACACCAACAAACCAAACCAACACACAAAAACACCCCCAAAACAAACAACACCACCTACAACAACCACCAACCACACAAACCAACAATCAACCCTAACTCAAACTCCTTACAACACAAAACACCACCCCCACCCCCCCCACCCCCCCCCACACCACCCACCCCCCCCCCCCCCCCCCCACCAACCACACCACCCCCACCCCACCAACCCCCCACCCCCAACTCCCAAACACCCCCCCACAACCCCCCACCCCCCCCCACAACCCCACCCCCCCCCCCACACCCCCCCCCCACCACCCCCCCACACCACCCCCCACAAAACAAACCCCACCCCCCCCAAAACAAAAACCCACACCCCAAACAAAAAAAACAACCACCCAACACCAACTCCCCCCCCAAACCCCAACAACAACCCCCACACCACATACCCCCACACACCACAAACCCCCCCACCACCCCCCCACACACCCCCAAACACACCCAACACAACCCCCCACACCCCAAACCCACCACCAACAACAACCCCCACCAACAAAACAACAACCACACAACACCCCCCCCCCCACAATAAACCATTACCAAAAAACACCCACCACACACCCCCAAAACAACCCCCACAACACCTAACACCAAAAACCCAAACCCAACCCCACCAACACCAACCCCCCCCCCCCCCCCCACCCCCCCCCCCACACCCCAAAACACCCACCCCACCCCCCCCACCCCCAAACCCACACCACCCCCACACACACACAACCACCCCCCCACCCCCCCCCCAAACCCACACAATAACAACCCCCAAAACCACCCCACCCCCCCCCCCCCCCCCCACCACCCCCCCCCCCCCACAAACCCCCCCCCCCCAACCACCCCAAAAACACACACAAACCCACCACACACCCCCCCCCCCCACACCCCCCCCCCCCCCCCCCCACCCCCCCCCCCCCCAAACAAAAAAACAAACAAACCACCCCACAACCCCCCCCACCCACCCCCCCCACCCCACCCCACACCAACCACCCCAACCACCCCCCACCCCCCAACCCCCCCCACCCCCCCCCCCCCCCCCCCCACCCACCCCCCACAAACCCCCCACACCCACCCACCCCCACCAACCCCCCCCCACCCCCCCCCCCCCCCCACCCCACAAAAACACCCCCCACCAACCCCCCACCAACACACCCCCCACACCCCACACAACCCCCACCAACCCCACACCCCCCCCCACACACACCCCCCCACCACACAACCCACCACCACCCCCACCACCCAAACCCAAACCCCCCAACCAACACACCCACCAACACACCCCCACCACCCCAACCCCCCAACAACACACCATCCACAACACCAAACCCAAACCCAACCCCCCCCCCCACCACCCCCCCAACCCCCCCACACCCAACACAAATCCCACCCCCCCCACCCCAAACCAAACCCCACCCCCCCCCACCCCCCCCCACAAAACCCCCCCCCCCCCCCCCCACACCACCCACCCACACCACACCACAAACACCCCCCCCCCTCAACCACCCAACACCCCCCACACAACACAAACAAACCACCAACACCACACACACAACCACCCCCCCCCACCCCACCCACAACCCACAACCACCCCAAACCCCCCACCAACCCCCCCCACCCAACACACCACCCAAAACACACAACCCCCCCCCCACCCCACACAAACCCAAAACACCCCAACCCCCCCACCCCCCCACACCCCACACACACACCAACCCACCACCCAACCCACCCCCACACCACCCCCACACCCCCCACACACCCAAACCCAACACACCCCACCACCCCCCACCACACACCCACCCCAACAAACAAAAACCAACCACCCCCACCCCACAACCCACCCCCCCCCCCCCCCACCACCACCCCACACCACCACCACCAACCCCCCCCCACCCCCCCCCCCCCCCCACCACACCACCAACAACCCCCCACCCCCCCACCCCCCCCCCCAACACCACAACCCCCCCACCCCACCAAACCCACCCACCCCCCCAAAAACCCCCCCCCCCCCCCCAACACCACCCAACCAACAAACACCCAACACCACACCCCACAAACAAAACAACCACCCCAAACCCCCCCACACACCACCCCCCAACCCCCCACCAAACAACACCACCACCCCCCACACCCCCCCCTCCAACCCCCCCACACACCCCACCAAACACCCCCCTAAACCCACCAAACCAACCCACCACCCCCCCCCCCCCCAACCCACCCCCACCCACCCACACCCACCCCACCCCCCCCCCACCCCCCCCCCCCCCCCTCAAAACCCAACCCACCCACACACACACCCAAACCAAAAACCCACACACTCCCCCAACCACACCACACCAACAAAAAAACCACCACCCCCCCCCACAAACACCCCCCCCCCACCCCCCCCCAACCCCCCACACAACCACACCACCCCCACAAACCCCCCCAACCCCCCCAACCCCCCCCCCCCCCACCCCAACCACAACACACCCCACCCCAACCCCCAACCCCCCACCCACACCCCCAACAAACCCCCCAACACCCACCCCCAACACCCCCCCCCAACCCCCCCCCAAACCCCCAACCCCCCCACCCCCACCCCCAACCCAACCCACACCCACCCACCAAAAACCCCCACACCCACCCCCCCCCACCCCCCCACCCCCCCCCCCCCCCCCCCCCACCCACCCCCAACCACCACCCACCCCCCCCCCCCCCCCCCCCCCCCCACCACACACCCCCCAAACAACCCCAAAAAACCCCACAACCCACCCCCCCACCCCCCCCCCCCCAAACAACACCACACCCCAAACACAACACCACACCACCAACCCCAAAAACACCCCCACCACCAACCAACCCCCCCCCCCCCCCCCCCACCCAACACAAACCACCACACCAACCACACCCCCAAAACCAACCCAACAACCCCAACACCCCCACCCCCCACACCCACCAACCCACCCCCACCCAACAACCCACCCCCCACCCCCCAAACCCCCCCAACCCCCCCACCCCCCCCACACCACCCCCCCCCCCCCCACACAACCCCCCCAACCCCACCCCCCCCAACCCCCCCCACCCCCAAAACCCCCCCCCCCCCCCCCCACACCCCCCCCCACCACCACCCCCCCCAACACCCACCCAACCCCCCCCAAAACCCCCCCCCCACCCCAACACCCCCCAAAACACAACCCCCCAACCCCACACCCCCCACCACACCCACCAACACCCCCCCCCCCACAACCCCCCCACCAACCCCCCACCAACCACCCCCACCCCACCCCCAAAACCCCCCAAACCCAAACACCCCCCCCCAAACCACACAACCCACCCACCCACCACCCAACCCCCCCCCCAAACCCAAAAAACAACCCCACACAACCAACACACCCCAACAACCCCAACCCCCCCCACACCCCCCCCCCAACCCACACCACCCACCCCCCCCCAAACACCCCCAAACCCACACCACCCACCACCCCCCCCACCCCCACCCACCACCCCCAAAAACCCCCACCCCCCACCCCCCACCCCACCTCCCCCCAACCACCCCCCCCCCCCCCCCCCACCCAACCCCCCCCACCACAAAACACCACCCCCACACAACACACCAACCCCCCACCCACCAAAACCCCCACCCACCAAACCCACCCACCAAACCCCTCCAACCAAACCCCACCCACCAAACCCCACCACCCAACCCCCACCCACCAAAACCCCCACAACAAACCCACCCCACAAAACCCCACACAAACCCACCCACCAACCCCACCACCAACCACCAACCAAACCCCACACCAAACCCCACACCAAACCCACCACACAACCACACCCCCACCAAACCACACAAACCCACCCACCAAAACCCCAACCAAACCCCACCACACAACACCACCAACCCACACACCCACCCACCCCACACCAACCCACCCCCCACACACCCCCCCACCCCACAACCACACCACACCCACCCCACAAACCCCCCCCCCCCCCACCAACACAAAACCACACCCACACAAAAACCACCCCAAATCTAACCCCAACAACCCCAACACCCACCCACACAACCAACCCCACAACAACAAACAACCAACCACAACCAAAACACCACACACAACCCAAACCACACACCACCCAACACACCCCCTACCCCCCAACCCCCCCCAACCCCACAACCCAAAAACACCCCACCCCCCCAACCCCCAACCCCCAACCCACCAAACCCCCCAACCCCCAACCACCCAACCCCCACCCCCAACACCCCCAACCCCCCAACCCCCCAACCCCCAACCCCCAACCACCAACCACCCTACCCCCAACCCCCAACCCCCCAACCCCCAACCCCCCAACCCCAACCCCCAACCCCCAACCCCCCACCCACCACCAACCAACCCCCAACCAAACCACCCCAACCCCCCAACCCCCCAACCCCCACCCCCCACCCCCCCAACCCCCCCCAAACAACCCCACCCCCCCCAACCCCCCCCCCACCACACACCCAACACCCACCAACCCACACACCCAACACCCCCAAACACAACCCCCCCCCCCCCCCCCACACAACCCACCCACACACTCACCACCACAACACCACAACAACCTCCCAACCACAACAACCAACCACCACACTCCCCACACAACCCACAACCCAACCAACCCCCCCCCAAAAAAAAAAAAAAAAAAACCCCCCCCCCCAAACCCCCCCCCAACACCAAACACACAAACCCAAAACACACAAACAACCAACACCACCCCCCCCCCCAAACCCCACACAACCAAACCAAACCCCCCAACCACCCCACACAACAAACCCAACCCACCACACCCCAACACAACAACCACAAACACACCCAACCCCAAAAACAAAACACAAAAACACCCACCAAAAAACCCCCCCCCCAACCCCCCACCACCACCCCCACCCCCAACCCCCACCCACCCACCCCCACCCCAACAAACACACCAAAACCACCCAAACCACCACCCCCCACCCCCCCCAAACCCCCCCCACCCCCCCCCCACCCCACCCCCCCCACCCCAACCCCCCCCCCCCACCCCCACCAACCCACACACCCCCCCCCACCCCACCCCCCACCCCACACCACCCCAACCCCAACACAAACCCCCACAACAACAAAACAACAACAACACACACCCCCAACACCACCACCACCCAACACCCAACCCCCCACCCCCCACCACACACCCCCCCACCCCAAACACCACCCCCCCCCACCCCACCCCCCCCCAAACACAACCACACAACCACCCCCCCAACCCCCCACCAAAACAACCCCCCCAAAAACACAACCACCCAAACACAACCCACCACCACCCCCCCAAACACCCACACAAACCCCCCACCCCACACACCCCCCCCCCCCCACAACCCCAAAAACCCCCCCCCCCCCACCCCCCCCCCCACCCCCCCCAACCCCCCACCCCAAACAAACACCCCACCCCACCCCCCCACCCAACCCCCCCCACCCACCCCAACCCCACCACTCCAACACCCAACCCCCCCCACAACAACCACCAAACAACACAACCACCCACCCACCCCCCCCCCCCCACACCCCACCACCCATACAACACACCCACCCCCACCAAAACAACCCAAACAACCACCCACCCCCCCCCCACAAACCAACCAAACACAACACCTCAAACACAAAAAAAAACCCACCACCCAACCCAACCACACCCAACCCCCCAACCCCACCCACCCCCACCCCCCCAACACCCCACCCAACCCCCCCCCCCCCCCCCCACAAACACCCCCACACCCACCCCCCACAAACACCAACACCAACACCCAACCCACCCCCCCCCAACCCACACCACAACCCCCCAACCCCCACAAACCCCCCCCCCAACACCCCATCAACCACACCCCACCCCACCCCACACCAACCCCCAACCAAAACAACCCAACACAACACCCCCCCCCCACACCACCAACACCAACCCACACAAACACAACAAACACCCCCAACCAAACTACAACCAAACAACCACCCCACACCCCCCCCCCCCCCCACCCCCCCCCCACCCAACCAACCAACAAACACCCCCCACAAACCCCCACCCCCCCAACCACAAAACACCCACCCCCACCCCCACAACCACAAACCAACACCCACAAACCAACCTACACCCTACAAACAAAACAACCCCACACACAACCCCCCACCCCACAACAACCCACCACCCAAACCCCCACCCCCCCCCACCACCACCACAACAACACCCCACACCCACCAAACAACCACAACAACCCACCACAACCCCCCCCCCCCCATAAAACCCACAAACCCCCATCCCACCAACCCACACCCCCCAACCCACACCCCCCCAACACCAACACAAACACCACCCCCCCCCCCCCCCCACATACAACCACACCTCAAACAAACAAAAATCACACAAAAAACCCACCCCCCCCCCCCAAACACCCAAAACCCCAACCACCAACCACTAACTAAACACTCACAACCACCAAACAACCAAACACCCCAACACCCCCCACCCCCACCACCCACACACCCCACAACCCCAATCCCCCCCCAAAACACACCAAAAACAACCCCCCCACCACCACCAACCTTCACATACACCCCCACCACAACCAAACCCACACCACCCACAAAACCCCCCAACCCCCCCAAACTAACAATACCCCCCCAAACTTCCCCCTTACCATACCTCCCCCAAACCTCCCAATCCCAACATTTCCCTCCTATATCCCATATTTAACCAACTTCCATCCAATCCATAATTTCATTCTTTATCATTATTCTCCCCTCCTTTCCCCATAACCCCCCACATCCCCCCCACCCCAACAACCCAAAACTTTTCCTTCCCCCCCCCACTTTTCACCCCTCAACTCCCCCTTACCTCCCTCCATATTATTTTTCACCCTCTCATCCCACCCACCCCCCCCTCCACCACCACCCCCCACACCTCCCCCCCCACCCACACCCACAACAACCCCCCACCCCATCCCCAACCACCCCCCCCCCCCCAACCACAACCACCCCACAAAACCCAACACAACCCCCCCCCCCCCACCCCCAAACAACCAACCAACAATTCCACAACAACCCCCCAACCCACAACACCACACCCCCAACACACCTTCCCACAACACACAACACCCCCACAACATCCAAAAACCACCTTCCCCCCCCCACATACCCCCCCAAACACACAACCAAACACCCCCACCACACCCCCCCCCCCCCAAACAAACCCCCACCCACCCCCAAACTCCACCCCCCCCCCCCACCACCCCCAAACCAAAACCCCCACACCCAACCCACACCCAACAAAAACCCCACAACACCATCCCCCCAAACACACCCCCACCCCCCCACCCACCACCCAACACCCACAACCACCAACCACCCAAAACCAACACAACACCACCACCCCACCCCACCAACCCAACCAAACCACACACACAAAACAACAACTACAACACCAACCCACCACCCATCCCAACCAACACACCCCATCCCCCCACCACCCCCACCCCCACACCCAACCCCCCCCCCCCCCCCCCCCAACCCCCCATCCAAACAACAACCAAACCACCAAAAACCCACCCCACACCCCCAACCCCCCCCCCACACCACACCACAAAACACAACCAAAAACCCCAATCCCCAACCCCCCCTAAACAAACACAAACACTCACCTAAAAAACTCAAACAACAAATACAAAAAAAACACAAAAAAAAAAACCACAAAAACACACCAACACAAAACCAAAACCCCCACACCCCCCCCCACCCCCCAACACCCCCCCCCCCCCCAACCCCCCCACAAACCCACCCCCCCCCACCCCCCCCACACCCCCCACCCAACAAACCCCCACACACCAACACCCCACCCCCCAAACAACCCCCCCCCCCCCCCACCCCCCACCACCACAACCACCACCCCCACCACCACCACCCAAACCCCAACACCCACCCCCAAACACCCCCACACCCCCCCCCACCACCCCCAACCCCCCCCCCCAAACCACCCCCACCCCACCCACAACCCCCCCACACCCCCAACCCACCCCAAACACCAACCAAAACCCAACACCCAACCCACCCACAAACACCCCCCCAAACACCCCCAACCAACCACCCAAAACACAAAAAACCCCACACACACAACACACACAACAAACCACACACAACAACACACCACACACACACACAACACACAACACACCACAACACACACAACACCAACACACCACACACACCCACACACAACCAACACACCACACAACAACACAACAACCCACACAACACCAACACAACCCACAACACACACACACACAACACACACCCACACACACCCACAAAACCCGCACACACCAACACACACCCCCACAACAAACCACACAACACCACACCCCACACCACACACACCCACACACACACACACCACACACACACACCACACACCCCACCAACAAACACACAACACCACACACACACCACACACAACCCCACACCCACCACACAACACACCACAAAACACACACACCAAAACACCACAACCCCCCCCCCAACCCCCCCCACCCAACCACACCTCCCACCCACACACACCAACCACACCACACCCCCACACACCCACAACACCCACACCACCACCACAACCCAAACACCACAACCCACACCACCAAAACCCCAACACCCCCCCCCCCACCAACCCCCCCCACACACACCCCACCCACCCCCCCAACACAACCCCCACCAACCACCCCCCACCCAACCAACCCCCACCCCCCCCCAACCCCCCAACACACAAACCCCCAAACCCATACAACAAATCCAACACAAAACACACCAACCACACACCACCAACTCAAAAAACCACCAAACCACAACACCACCCCAAACCACAAAAACACCCAACCAAACACCCACCAACACAACACCACCCAACCACAACAACACCCAACAACACCACCCACACACAAACCACCAACCACAAACACCACCAACACACACACCAACCAAACCCACAACACCACCAACCAACACACCAACCACAAAACCACAACCACACACCACCAACCACAAAACCACCAACACAACACCACCCCCCACCAAACAAACAACACCAACCAACACCCACCAACCACAACCCACACACCACCACAACCACAACACCCCCCCAACCCCCCACCCCCCCCCCCCCCACCACCCCCCCTCCACCCCCCCCCCCCCCCACCCACCCACCCCCCCCCCCCACCCACCAACCACACCCCCCACCCAACCCCCCCACCCCCCCCCCCCACCCACCCCCCCCACCCCCCCCCCCACACCCCCCCAACCCACCCCCCACAAAAACAAACCCACCCCCCACCAAAAACACACCAACCCACACCCCCAACTAAAAAAAAAACACCACCCCACCCACCCATCCCCCCCCCCTACCCCCCACACACCCCACCAAACCCACCACCACCAACCAACACCCCCCACACACCCACACACACCCAAACACCCCACCCACACACAACCACCACCACCCCACACCCCCACCCAAACAAACACCCACCACCAAACCCCCCCCCCCCACAAACAAACCAAACCCCCCCCCCCCCCCCAACAAACCCACCACACCCCCCCCCAACCCACCACCCAACAAACACCCAACACACCACACCCCCCCCCCACCCCCAACCCAACCCCCCCCCCCCCCCCCCACCCCCCCCCACCCCACAATCACACCCCACCCACCCCCCACCCCACAACCCCCCACCCCCCCACACACACACACCCCACCCCCCCCACCCCCACCCCCCACACCCCACCCACACCACCAAACACCCCAACCCCCCCCCCCCCCCCCCCCCCCCCCCCACAACCCCCCCCCACCACCCCCCCACCAACACACCACACCCCCCCAACACAACCCCCCCCCCCCCCCCCCCCCCCCCCCCCCCCCCCCCCCCAAACAAAAAAACAACCACCCCCACAACCACCCCACACCACCCCCCCCCCCCCCACCCCCACCCACACCAACCCCACCCAACACCCACCCCCAAACCCCCCCCACCCCCCCCCCCCCCCCCCTCCCACCCCCCCCCCCACAAACCCCAACACCAACAACCCACCCCCACCAACCCCCCCCCCCCCCCCCCCCCCCCCCACCCCACCAAAAACACCCCCACCACAACCCCCCCCACCCCCAAACCACCCCCACCAACCCACACACCCCCACCACCCCCACCACCCCCACCACCACACCCCCACCACCACACAACCCCCACCAACCCCCCCACCACACCACCCACACAAACCACCCCAAACACACCCACACCCCAACCCCCCCAACACACACCAACCACAACACCACCCCCCAAACCCCCAACCCCCCCCACCCCCCCCACCCCCCCCCCCAAACCACACACCCCCCCCCACCCAACCAACCCCCCACCCACCCACCACAAACCCCCCCCCCCCACCCCCCAACACCACACCACCACCCACCCCCACAACACCCCCAACAACCCACACCCCCCCACAAAAAAACCAACACACCCAACACCACACACAACACCCCCCCCCCCCACCCCACCCACAACCCCCACCCACCCCCAACCCCCACCCCAACACCCCCCACCAACACACCCAACAACCACAAACCCCCCCCCCACCCCCCCAACCCCACACACCAACCCCCCCCCCCCCCCCCAACACCCACACACACACAACCCACCCACCCCCAACCACCCCCCCCCCAAACCCAACCCCACACCCCCCACACACCCAAACCCAAACACCCCCAAACCCCCACCCACACCACCCACCCAAAACAAAAAAAACCCAACACCCACACACCACACCCCCCCCCCCCCAACAACCAAACCCCACACATCCCCACAAAAACCCCCCCCCACCCCCCCCCCCCCCCACCCACCACCACCACACAACCCCCCCCCCCACCCACCCCCCCCCCCAAACCACACCCACCCCCCCCCACCCCAACCAACACCCCACCCCACCCCCCCCCCCCCACAAACCCCCCCCCCCCCCCCAACACACCACCCACACAATCACAACCAACACCCTACCACCCACACCCCCCCCCACACCAACCAAAACACCACCCCAACCCCCCCCCACACACCACCCCCCTACCACAACCACACAACCACCACCCTCCCCCCACACACCACCCACCCCCACCAACCCCCCCCACCCACCAAAACACCCCCCCCAACAACACAAAACCCAAACCCCACCACCCCCCCACCCCCACCAACCCAACCCCCCCACACCTAAAATAAACCCCTCCCCACCCCAACCCCCCCCCCCCATAACCTAACATACTAACCACCCTCTATCACCACTTACACAAATCCCCATCACACATCACCCCCCTCACCCAACACCCAATCAACAACTCCTCCCACACTACTAATAAACTAAAAACCCCCCAACCACCCCACACAACCACACCCCCCCCCCCCCCCCCCCCCCCCCCCCCCCACAACCCCCCCACACCCAACCACCCCCCCACCAAACCCCCCCCAACCCCCCCAACCCCCCCCCCCCCCACCCCAACCAAAACACACCCCCACCCAACCCCCAACCCCCCCCCACCCACACCCACAAAAACCCCCCCAAACCCACCCCAACACCCCCCCCCACCCACCCCAACCCCCAACCCCCCCACCCCACCCCCAACCACACCAACACCCACCCAAAAACCCCCCCCAACCCCCACACCCACCACACCCCCCCCCACCCCCCAACCCCCCCCCCCCACCCAACCCACACCCCACCACCACCCACCCCCCCCCCCCCCCCCCCCCCCCCCCCCACCCCCCACACCCACAACACCCAACACCCAAAACCCCCCCCCACCCAACAAACCCCCCCCCCCCCCCCCCCACCCCCCCAAACAAAACCACACCCAACACACCACACACCCACCCAACCAACCCACCCCCAACAACACCAACCCCCCCCCCCCCCCCAACCCCAAAAACAAACCACCAACCCCCACACCACCCCAAAACCCAACCACACACACCAACACCCCCCCACCCCACACCCCACACCACCACCCCACCACAACCCAACACCCACCCACAACCCCCAACCCCCCACCCCCCCCCACCACCCCACCCCCCCCCCCCCCACCCCAACCCCCCAACCCCACCCCCCCCCACCCCCCCACCCCCAAACACCCCCCCCCCCCCCCCCACCACCCCCCACCAACCCCCCCAACCAACACCCCAACCCCCCAAAACCCCCCCACCCCAAACCCCCCCCAAAACACAACCCCACCCCCCACACCCCCACCCACACCCACCAAACCCCCCCCCCACACACCCCCCCCCACCCAACCCCCCCCACCAACCACCCCCCACCCACCCCAAACCAACACCAAAACCACCCCCCCCCAACCCACAAACCCACCCACCCACCCAACCCAACCCCCCCCCCAAACCCCAAAAAACTACCCCACACCACCACACACCAACCCCCCACACACACAACCCCAACCCCCCCCCACACCCCCCCCCCACCACCACCACCCACACACCACCCAACACACCCCAACACCACACCCCCCCACCACCCCCCCACCCCCACCCCCACCCACCCCAAAACACCCCCACCCCCCACCCCACCCACACCCACCCCCCCACCACCCCCCCCCCCCCCCCACCCCACCCCCCCCCACCACAAACCCCACCCACACACACCCACAACCCCCCCACACTCAAAAACCACCCTCCCACCAAACCCCCACCCACCAAACCCCACCACCATACCCACCCCACCAAACCCCCCCCACACCAACCCCCACCACCAAAACCCCCACACCAAACCCACCACCACCCACCACCAAACCACACCAAACCCCACACCAACACCCAACCAAACCCACCACCAAACCCCACCACCAAACCCACCACCAACCCCACCACCCCAACCCCACCACCAAACCCCACCACCAAACCCCACACCAAACCCCACCACAAAACAAACCAACCCACACACCCACCCCCCACACCCACACCAACCCACCCCCCCACACACCCCCCCCCCCCACCCACCCACAAACCACACCCCACCCCCACAACCCCCCCCCCCACAAACCCACACCCACACCCAACACACAACACCCAAAACACACCCACAACAACAACCCCACCACCACACAACCCACCCACACACACAAACAACAACCAACAACCAAAACCACAACACAAACCCAAACCCACACACCAACCACAAAACCCCAACACCCCAACCCCAAACCCCCCAAACCCCCTACCCCCCACCCCCAAACCCCCCAACCCCCAAACCCCCAACCCCCCCAACCCCCAACCCCCCAACCCCCCCACCCACCAACCCCCCCCCAACCCCCCAACCCCCCAACCCCCAACCCCACCACCATCCCCCCAACCCCCCACCCCCAACCCCCCCAAACCCCCAACCCCCCCCCCCTAACCCCCAACCCCCCAACCCCCAACCCCCACCCCCCAACCCCCAACCCCCAACCCCCCAACCCCCAAAACCCCAACCCCCATCCACCAACCCCCACCCCCAACCCCCAACACCCACCCCCCCCCCCCCACCCCCCCCCAACACACCCAAACCAACCAACCCCACACACCCCAACCCCCCCAAACACAACACCCCCCCCAACCCCCCACCACCCAAACACACCCACCACCACCAACACCCACCAACATAACAACCAATCCCACAACACACCCAAACACAACACACCCACACACAACCCAACCACACAACCACCCCCAATCCCCCCCACCCACACACCCCCCCCCAACCAAATCACACACACCCAAAACAAAAATCCCAAACAAAACACCCCCCCCCCCCACACCACACTAACCCAACACCAAAACCCCCCCCACACCCCCCCACAACAACAAACCCACCCACCACCCCCACAACACAACAAACAAAAAACACAACACACACAACAACCCCCACACCACCCACACTACACCCCCCACCCCCCCACCACCCCACCCCCCACCCCCCCCCCCACCCCCTCCCCAACCACCAACACACCCCATACAACCCCCCAACCCATACACACACCCCAAAACCCCAACCCACACCCAACACCCAACCAAAACCCCCCCCAACCACCCCCCCCCCCCCCCACCCCCTCCCCCCCCCACCACCCCAACCCAACACACACACCAACACAACAACCCACCCACTACACCCACACTCAACACCAAACATCACATAACCAAACCTAACCATATACTTCCCCAAACATTACCCTTTCTTTCCCTTCAACATCTACCCCCCCCTATCTCCCAACCCATTTCCCAACACCCCCCAACTACAATTCCCTTAATCACATCAACCACAACCCCTCATCTCCATTCCAAACAACCCAATATCTCTCCCACCCCCACACAACTCCACACCCCACCCCTTTAACTTCCCCTCTCCATTCTACCACCCCCCCCATTACCCAACCCCTCCTTTTCCCCATCCCCCACATTTTTTCAAATTCATCCATTATCCTTAACACCTCAATCCTAAACAAAACTCCTATAAATATTCTCTTACACACACATCCAACCATACCTCCCCCTCCCCACCCCCACCCCTATTCAAACTTTTCCCCCACCCACCAAACCCACCAACCCTCCAACAACTTCCCCCCCCACTACAATAAACTTAACACCAAATCCAACCTACAAAAAAACCCAAACCCCCCCCCAACACACCCTACAACAAACCCCAAAACAACAACCACAAAAACAAACACACAACACCATAAACACAACCAAAACCCAACCCCCCACCCACACACCCACCACCCCCACCAACAAACCACCACCAAACCAAACCCACCCAACCACACCCCCACAACCCAAACAAACACCACCCCCACACAAACACCAAAACAAACCCCACAACCAAACCCAAACCAACCAACCAACCCACCCCACCACCCCCCACCCCCCCCAACACCCCCACCAACCCCCCACCCCCCCCCCCCCAAACCACCCCACAACACCCCCCCCACCAAACCAACCCACACAACCACCCAAACCCTAACCAACCCAACCCAACAACAAAACCACAACCCCCCCACCCACCCCCCCAAACACCCCCCCAACCACCCCACAACCCCCCCCCACACCAAAACACCCAACACAACAAAAACACCCCACAACATAACAACCCACATACACCCCACACACCACCAACACCACCCACCACAACAACAACAAACACACCCCAAACCTAAAAACAACAAAACACACCCAACCCCCACACACCCCCCCCACCAAACCACCAACAAACACCCCCCCCACCCCCCCCCCCCACCAACCCACACCAACCCCTCCCCCCAACCCCAATCCCAAACACCAACATACCCCCAACAAAACACACCCACCACACCCACCCCCCACCACCACAACCCCCCCCAACACCCCCCAACCCCACCACCACAACACACACACCCCCCACCAAACCACCCCCCCCACCCAACCACAAAAACCCACAACCACAACCCCCCCCCCCCCCCACCCACCAACCCCCAACCACCAACCACACCACCACAACACCCCCCCAACACCCAAACCCCACCACCCCCCCCCCCCCCCACAAAAACCACCCCACACCACTAAAAAACACCACCCAAACACCCCACAACCACCAAACCCCCCCACACACCCACCACAAAAAACACACCTCAACCCCCCACAACCACCCAACCACCCCAACACCCACCCCCACACACCACCCACCAACCCCCCCCAACCCACCACACCCCCACCACAACCAACCCCCCCACCTCAAAACCTACACAACCACCACACCAACCACCCCCCCCCACCACCCACCCAAACCCCCCAACCCCAACAAACCACCCCCCACACCCCCACACACCCCCCCCACACACCCCACCCAAACCACACAAACCACAAACCCCCCACACCCACCCCACCAACCACAACCAACACACTAAACACACCCCACCAAAACACACACCCACCCCCCCCCCAAAAACACCCCAAAACCCACCCCACAACCTACCCCCCCCACCAAAACCATACACCCCACACACCCCCCCCCCACACCCCACCCCCCACCCCACCCCCCCACCCACACCCAACCAACCCCCCACCCCCAACCACCCCCACCCCAACCCCCCCCCACCCCAAAAAACCCAACACAACCCCCCCCACCACACCACAACCAAAAAACCACCACAACCACCCCAACCCACACCACCACCCCCCCAACACACCAACACCCACCACAACCCACCCCCAACCCACCCAACCCCCCCAACCCAAACCAAACCACCAAACACACCAAACCACAAACACACAACCCCCCCCCATACAATCCCCCCACCCCCACCAAACAAACCCCCCCCCCCCACAACCCCAACCCAAAACAAACCCAATACACAAACCCCAACAATAAACCCCCTCCCCAAAAAAATACACCCAATACTAAAACAAAACCCACACAAAAACACCACACCCCACTAACAACCAACAACCCACCAAAAAACCCAACAACACCATAACAACACACCCACCAAACACCCCACCCACCATTCCAACAATCAACCAAACCCATCAAAACCCCCCCAACCCAAACATAATCCATCAACCAACCCCCCCCTCCTCCCCCAACCAACCCAACCATACAAAACCCCCACCCCACCCCCACCCAACACCACCCCCCCCCCCCACCCCCACCCCCCCCCCCCATAACCAAACACACCCCACATCAACACCCCCCACCCAACACCCAACCCCCCCCACCCCAAACCCCCCAACACACACATCCATACCCCCCCCTACCCCCCTTACCCCCCCCCCCCCTATAACTCAATATCAAATAAAACAAATATAACTATAAATCCACATAAAAAATAAAAATAAAAATATCTATATATATAACATATAACAAAACAACCCTCACACCCCCCCCCCCCAAACCCCTACACACCCCCCCAACCCCCCACAACAACCCTAATCCATACAAACCCCCATCACCCCCATCTAACCCCCCATAACCCCCTAACACATACAACCCCCATATCTACCCAAACCCCACACAACCCCCCCACCCACCCTCCAACCCTCACCATCCCCCACCCCACAACTCCAACAAAACCAACAAACAACAACACAAACAACTACCCCCCCTACACCCAACCCCCACCCACCAAACCCCCCCCCCCCCCAAAACCCCCCCCACCCCCACCCACACCCCCCCCCACCACACCCCCACCCCAACCCCCATCCCACAACCAAACCCCAACACCACCCACACCCCACCCAATATCACCCCCCCACAACAACCACCCCAACCCCCAACCCCCACCACAAAACAAACACCACACAACCACACACACCACACACACCCCAACACACCACACACAACCACAACACCCACACATCACTACCACACACACCCATCTCACTCACCCACACTCACCACACAAACACCTACAACCCCCACACACACCCCCCACACACACCACACACACCACAACACACACACACACCCCAACACACCCCACACACACCACCCCCACACACACCCACACACACCCACACACACAACCACACCACAAACCCCAACAACACCCATAAACACCAACACACACACCACACACACACCCTCAACACCCATCACCCTACACTCCAACAACCCACATCACACATACCACACACACCCCTACAACACTCCACTCTCTCACCCCCTCTCTATCCCATATCATCACACACACACACATTCAAACCCCCTACTCACACACCCCCCCAACACAACACACACCCACACTACCTACCCACACACACACCACAAACCCCCCCCAACCCCCCCCACCCCACCAACACCAACCCACAAAACACCACACCACACAAAACCACAAAAAACCCCCACAAACAACAAAAAACCCCACACAAACCCAAAAACCCAACCCCCACACACCAAACCCCCACACCCCACCCACCCCACCACACCAACCCCCCACTCCCCCCCCAACCCTCCCCACCCCCCCCACCACAACCCCCCCACCAACCACCCCCACCCCAAAACCCACCCCCCCCCCCCCCCAAACACAACCCCACAAACCCCACACCAAACACCACCCCCAACCACAACAAACCAACCACAAACCAACCCAACACAACCACCACACAACCACAAACACACCACAAAAACACCCCCAACACAAACAACACCACAACAAAAACACCAACCAAAAACACCCAACCACAACACCAACCACCAAAAACCACCAACCACAAACACCACAACCACAACACCAACCAACAAACCACCACCACCACCACACCACCACCCCCAAACCAAAACACACCAACCCACACCACACCCCCCAACCACAAAACCACAAACCAAAAACACCACCAACCACACACCACCAAACCAACCACACCCAACCACACCACCACACCACCACCAACCACAACCAACCCCCCCCCACCCCCCACCCCCCCCCCCCCACCACCCCACCCCCCCCCCCCCCCCCCCCCCCCACCACCCACCCCCCCCCACCCCCCCCCACCACCCACCACCCCCCCACCCAACCCCCACCCCCCCCCCACCCACCCCCCACCCACCCCCACCCCACCACCCCCCCCCACCACCCCCCAAAAAACAAACCACCCCACCAAAACACAACACCCACACCCAACACAAAAAACAAACACCACCACCCCCACCACCCCCCCCACCCACCCCCACCAACCCCCACACCCCCAACACACCCCCAACCACACCAACAACACAAACCACCCCCCCACAAACAACCCCAACACCACCCCCCACCCAAACAAAACACACCACCACCAACCCCCCCCCCCCCCCCCCACAAACAAACCAAACCCCCCAACCACACCCCCCACCCCCCCAACCCACCCACCAAAACACCAAACACACACCCCCCCACCCACACACAACCAACCCCCCCCCCCCCCCACCCCCCCCCCCCACCCAAAACACCACCCCCACCCCCACCCCCACAACCCCCCACCCCACACACAACCCCACCCCCCCCCCACCCCCCCCCCCCAACCCACCCACCACCCCAACAACCCCACCCCCCCCCCCCCCCCCCCCACCCCACCCACAAACCCCCCACACACCCCACCACACACACACAACCCCCCCAACACCACACCCCCCCCCCCCCCCCCCCCCCCCCCCCCCCCCCCCAAACAAAAAACAACAACCACACACCACCCAACCACCCCCCCCCCCCCACCCACCACCAACCCACCCCAACACCCCCACCCCCAACCCCCCCCCACCCCCCCCCCCCCCCCCCACCACACCCCAACCCCCCCCCCACAAAACCCCACACCACCAACCCACCCCCCACCAACCCCCCCCCCCCCCCCCCCCCCCCCCCCCACCACAAAAACACCCCCACCAACCCCCCAAACCCCCCCACCACCACCCACACAACCCCCACCACCCCCACCACCCCCCACCACCCCACCCCCCACCCACCACACCCCACCACCCCCACCACCCCACCCACCCAAAACCCACCCAAAAACCCACACCCACCCCCAACCCCCAACAACAACCACACAACACCACCCCCAAACCCCAACCCCCCCCCCACCCCCCACCCCCCCCCCAACACACACACCCCCCCCCACCAACCAACACCACCCACCCCCCACAAACCCCCCCCCCCCAACACACCACCCCAACCACACACAACCACCCCCCCCCACCAACCACACCCCCCCACACAAAAAACCAACACACCCAACACCACACACACCACCCACCCCCCCACCCACCAACAACCCCCACCCACCCCCAACCCCCCACCCACACCCCCCCACCAACACACCCCCAACAACACAACCCCCCCCCACCCCCCCAACCCCCCACACCCACCCCCCCACCCCCCAACACCCACACACAACCACCCACAACCCAACCACCCCCACACCACCCCACACCCCACACACCCAACCAAACACCCCACCCCACCCCCCCACACACCACCCACCCCAAACAAACAAAACCCAACCACCCCACACAACCACCCCCCCCCCCCCCCCCCACAACAAACCCCACACCACCCCCCCCACAAACCCCCCCCACCCCCCCCCCCCCCCAACCACCACCACCACACACACCCCCCCCCCACCCCCCACCCCCCAACACCCACACACCCCCACCAACCAAACCCACCCACCCCCCACAAACCCCCCCCCCCCCCAAACACCACCCACACCAACACAACACCCCAACCACCCAACCCCCACAAACAAACACACCAACCCCAACCCCCCCACACAACCACCCCCAACCCCCAACCAACAACCACCACCCCCCCCACCACCCCCCCCCACCAACCCCCACCCACCCACCAAACACCCCACAACCACCACACCAACCACACCCCCCCCCCCCCCCCCAAACCCCACCCCACCCACCCAAAACCCCCACCCCACCCCCCACCCCCCCCCCCCCCACACCACCACAACCCCCACCACACCCAAACCCAAACCCCCACCCACACCCCACCCACACCACCACCAACAACAAAACCAACACCCCAAAAACCACCCCCCCCCCCCCCCACCACACACCCACAACCCCCCCAAACAACCCCCCCCACCCCCCCAACCCCCCCCCCCCACCCAACCCCAAAACCCCCACCCAACCCCCACACCCCCCACCCACAACCCCCCCAAAACACCCCCAACACCACCCCCAACACACCCCCCCCCCCCACCCCCAACCCCCCCAACCCCCCACCCCACCCCCAACCACACCCAACCCACCCTCCCCAAAAACCCCCCAACCCCCACCCCCCCCCACCCCCCCACCCCCCCCCCCCCCCCCCCCCCACCACACCCACCACCACCCCACCCCCCCCCCCCCCCCCCCCCCCCCCCACCACACACCCCACAAACCCAACCCCAAAAAACCCCCCCCACAACCCACCCCCCCCACCCCACCCCCCAAACAACACCAAACCCAAACACACCAACCACACACCCAACCCCCAAACCCACCCAACCACCACCAACCCCCCCCCCCCCCCCACCCCAAACACAAACACCCACACCCACACACACCCCCAAAACCAACCCCACCACACCCAACACCCCCACCCCCCACACCCACCACACCACCCCCCACCCACACACCCCACCCACAACCCCCCCCCAACCCCCCACCCCCCCCACCACCCCACCCCCCCCCCCCCACCCCAACCCCCCCAACCCCACCACCACCAACCCCCCCCCCCCCCAAACACCCCCCCCACCCCCCCCACCACCCCCAACACCACCCCCACAACCACAACACCCCAACCCCCCCAAACCCCCCCCCACCCCAAAACCCCCCCAATCATCAACCCCCACCCCCCCACACCCCCCACCACACCACCCACACACCCCCCCCCCCCCACACACCACCCCCACCCAACCCCCCACCACCAAACACCCACACAAACCCCCCCCCCACAACCCCAACACCCAATCCCCCACCCCCCACCAACCCACTCAACCACCCAACCCAACCACAAAACCCCCCAACAAACCCCCCAAAATACAACCCCCACACCTCCAAACAACCCCCAACAACCCAACCCCCCCCCCAACCCCCCCCACCACACCCACCACCCCAACACACACCACCCACCCCACAACCCCCCACCACCCCCCCCACACCCACCCCCAACACACAAAACACCCCCACCCCCCCACCCCACCCAACCCACCCCCACCACCCCCCCCCCCCCCACCCCCACCCCCCCCACCACCAAACCCCACCCAACAAACCACCAACCCCCCACCCACCAAACCCCACCACCAAACCCACCACCAAACCACACCAAACACCACCCACAAACCCCACCACCAACCCCACCCACAACAAACCCCCACCCCCCAACAAACCAACACCAAACCCCCACAAACCACACCAACCCCACACCACTAACCCCCCACCACCAAACCCCAACCCCAACCAACCCACCACCAAACCCACCACAACCCCACCACCACACCACACCAAACCCCACCACCAAACCCCACACCAAACACACACACAACCACCAACCCACACACCCACCACCCACCCCACACCAACCAACCCCCCACCACACCCCCCCCCAACCCACCCCCACACCACACCCACCCCACAACCCCCCCCCCCCACCCAAACCCACACCCACACCCACAACCCAAACCCCAACAACACCCCACCCCACAAACCCCAACAACCCCACCACACACACCCAACCCCACACACACAACAAAACACAACCAACACAACCAAACACCAACACAACCCAACCCACAAACACACCCACACACACCCCCAACCCCCCAACCCCCAACCCCCCAACCCACACAACCCCCACAACACCCCCCCACAACAAACCCAAAACCCACAACACAAAAAACCCCCACCCCCCACCACCCAACCCCCACCCCCCAACCCCCCCAACCCCCCCCCAACCCCCCCCAACCCCAACCCCAAACCCACCAAACCCCCAACCCCCAACCCCCCCTACCCCCCAACCCCCAACCCCCCAAACCCCCCAACCCACACCCCAACCCCACCCCAAACCCCCAACCCCCAACCACCCCAACACACTACCCCCCAACCACCAAACCCCCCAAACCCCCACCCCCAAACCCCCAACACCAACACCCCCCCCACCCCCCCACCCCTCACACCCACCCCAACAACCAAAAACCAACAACCCCAAACCCCAATAACAACCCCCCCCCCCCACCCCCACCACCACCCACACACCCACCACCCAACACACCCCCCCCCACCAAAAAAACCTCCATACCCCCCAACAACAACCAACACACACACACACCCACCCCACACCCCCACCACAACCCCAAACCAAAAACCAACCCCAAAAAAACCACCCAAACCCACCCCCCCACAACCCCACCCCCCCACCCCAAACACACAAACCCAACACACACAAACAACCAACACCACCCCCCCCCACACCCCACACAACCAACACCAACCCCCCCCAACCCCCCCAACCAACAAAACCCCACCCCACCCACCCCCCCAACACCAACCACAAACACAACCCACCCAACCACCCCCAACCAACCACAACACCCCCCCACCCCACCACCACCCCCCACCCCCCCCCCCCCCACCCCAACCCACAAACCAAAAACAAACCACACCAAAACCCACCCAAACACCACCCCCCCCCCACCACCAAACCCCAAACCAACACCCCCCCCACCCCCACCCCCCCCCCCCCCCCCCCAAACCCCCCCCCCTCCAACCACACCACCCCACCCACAAAAACACCACACCCACCCCACCACCCACCCACACCACCCCACCCCAACACAACCCCCAACAAACAACACAACAACAACACAACACAAACCCCATCCAACACCAACACCTACACCCACCCCCAACCACCACCACACCAAACCCCCAACCCCCCCACCCACAAACACACCCCCCCCCCCCCCACACCCCCCCCCCCCAAACCCAACCCAACAACAACCCCCCCCCAAACCCCCCCACCCAAAACCACCCCCCTAAAAAACCAATCCTCCAAACACCATCCACCAACACCACACCCACCCACCCACCTCCAACACACATCACCAACCAACCCACCCCTCCCCTCCTCCCCCACCCCCACCCCCAATAAAACAAATACCCCCCCCCCACACCACAACACCCCACCCCACCAACCCCCCCAACAACCCACCAACAACACAACCCACACCCCACCCACCAACCAAACACCCCCCCACCACCCCCAATCACAAACCCAACCACCTACCCCCAAAAACAAAAAACCAACCAAAAACTCAAACACACAAACACCAAACCCCAACACCAAAACCCAAAACCACACAAACAACCCACCCATTAAACAACCCACCATACCACTACCACCCCAAACCCAAACCAAACACCACCCACCACAAACACACAACAAAAAAAATCCCCCACCACAAAAAAAACCCTAAATATATACCTCACAATACCCAACACAACACCACCCCCCCCCCCCCTCCCACACCCCCCACACCAACAACCCCTCCCCCTACCCCAAACAAACACACCCCCAAAATTACACCCCATCTCCCCCCATAAAACCCTAATATCCAACCCCCCATATCTCCCATACTCCATCACATAAACAACCAACTTCCCCTACATACCCAATTCAAAATCCCCACCCCCAAAAACCCCCCTCAATCCCCCCATCACCCCCCCCCTCTACCCCCCATCCTAAACTCACAATACTCTAATTACAAACAACTTTAAATCCCCCACAACTACCCTCCACACCACATACCATCATTCCACCACCCCTTCCCACCCTACCCTCTTTCTCAACAACACACACCCAACCAAAACAAACACCAAACAACCACCCCCCACACCCCCCCCCCCCCACCAAACCACAACACCACCCCCCCCCCACCCCCCCCCAACACACACTCCCCACCACCCACAACACAACAACCAAAAAACCAATAACCAACCAACACCCACCACACACACACCCCCCCACCCCACCCCCACCACAACCCCCCCCAACCCCCCCCCCCCCCCACCACCACCACCAACACACACCCCCCACACCCACCACCACCAACCAAACAACCCCACCACACCCCCCCCCACCCCAAACCCCCCCCCAACCCCACCCACCACACCAACCCCACCCACACCCCCCCCAACACCAAACACCACCCACCCCCCCCCCCACAAAAAACCCCAACTCCACAACAAACAAAACACCCCCCCACAACAACCAACCACCCCCCCAAACCCCCCCCCCCAACCCACCACACCACAACTACACACACAACCCCACCCCCCACAACCCACACCCACCACCACACCCCCCCCACACACCCCACCCCACCACACCCAACACCACACCCCTCACAAACCCCCCCAAAACACCCCAACCACAAACCACACAACCCCCCACAACAACCCACCCCCCCCTCCAACCACCAAACCCCCCACCCCCCCAACCCAATCCACCCCACAACCCCACACACACACCCCCACCCCCCACCCCCCCAAACCCCCACCACAAACCAATAAAAACCCAACACACACCAACACACAAAACAAACTAATAAACAACACCCACCAAAAAAACCCAACCACCCCCCCACCACACCCCCCAAAAACCACCCCCAAAACCCCCCCCACTCACCACAACCACCCACCCACAAAAAACAACCCCACACCTACCCCCCCCCCCCCCACACCCACCCCCACCCCACCCAACACCCCCACACCACTATCTACAATTCCCACCTACCCCCAACAACCACCCATCACCATCCCACACCCATCCACCCCACTATAACCAATACTCTACCCCCCCACCACACCACAACCAACACAAACCCACCCACAACCCACCCAACCACACACACCCCCCAAACACACCAACCCCCACACCCCCCCCACCCCCAACCACCCCCCCCCCCCAACCCACACCCCCCCAACAACCAAACAACAACCACACCCCCCCAAACACAACCCCACCCCCCAAACACCCCCCCACCCCCACCACCCCTACACAACACACCCAACCCACACCCCAACAAAAACCCCCACAAACCACCCCCAAACACACCCCCAACACCCCCCCCCCAACCCCCAACACCCACCCACACCCACAACAACCACAACAACACCAAACACAAACACCAAACCCCACCCCCCACCAACCAAACAAACCAACCCAACAACAAACAACAACCAACACACCCCCCACCCACACCCCAACCAAACCCAACACCTAACCCCCCCCACCACCCCCCCCCCCCCCCACCCCACCCACACCCCCCCCCCCCCCCCACACCCCCCCCCACACACCAACACCCACCACCCCACCCCCCCCACCACCACCCCCCCCCACCCCCACCCACCAACCCCACCAACACCCCAAACCCAACCCCCCCCACACCAAAACACACCACACACACCAACACACACACACACAAACAACAACACACACAACAAACACACACACCACACACACCACACACACACAACCACACCCCCCCCCCCCAACCCACACACCCCCCCCCACAACCCCCCCCCACAAACCCTCCCCCCCCAACCCCCCCCCACACCCCCCCCACCCAACAACCCCCCACAACCCCCCACCCACCACCAACCCCCCACCCAACCCACCCACCCCCCACCACCACCCCCCCCCCCCCCCCAACCACCCACCAACACCCCAACCCCCCACCCACCCCCACCCACCCCCAACCACCACCCACCCACCCACACCCCCCCCCCACACCCCACCACCCAACCACAACCCAAAACCCCAATCCCAACCCCCCACCCAAACCCCCCCCACAACCCCCCCACCCCCCCCCCACCCCACACACACCCATCACCACAAAACCACACACACCACACACACCACACACACCACACACACAACACACACACAACACCAAACACACCCCACAACTCACCACCACACACCACCACACACCCACACACACCACAAACCACACACACACACACAACCACACACAAACCACAACACAACACCAAAACCAACACACACACAACACCACACCACACCACACACACAAAACACCAACACACACACACACCACACCACACACACACACACACCACACCCCACCCCACACACACAACACAACCAACACACACACACACACACCCCACACACCACCACACACAAACCACACACTCAACACAAACCACAACACCAACACCACCACACACACACCAACACACACCACACACACCCCAACACACACCCCACCCAACCCCCCCCAACCCCCCCCACCAACCCACACCACCCACCCACACAACCACCACCACACCACACCCACCAACACCACAAACCAACAACACACCACCACACAACCAAACACACAACCACACCACCAAACCCCCACACCCCAACCCCCCACCACCCAACCCACCCCCCCCACACCACACCCCCAACCCCCCCAACAAAAAACCCCCACACACACCCCCCCACCCCCTATCCACCCCCCCCCCCCAACCCAAAACAAACCCCCCACCACAACAACACCCAACAAAAAAAAACCCCCCTACCACAAAAACTCCCCAACCACAACAAACCCCCCAACCACTCCTACAACAACCACAAAAAACCCCATAACAACATAAACACCAACCACAACACCAACCAACCACAACACCAACAACAAACACCACACAACAACAAAAAACCCCAAACCAACAACAACACCACAACCACAAAAAACAACCATCCACAACACACCCCCAACATCACCACTCCAACCACAAAAAAACACAACAACACCACACCAAACCACAACACCACCCCAACAACAACAACACCCAACCACAACCAACCACCAACAACACCACCAACAACAAAACCACACACCACCACCAACCACAACACCCCCCACCCCCCCCACCACCCCCCCCCCACCACACCCACCCACCCCCCCCCCCACCAACACCCACCCCCCCCCCCCCCACCCCCCCCACCTCCCACCACCCCCCCCCACCCCAACCCCACCCACCACCCCACACCCCACCCCCCCCCCCCCCCCCCCCCACCCTCAACCCCCCCCCCCCCACCACCCCCCACAAAAAAAACCCACCCCACCAAAACACAACCACCCACACCCCCCAAAAAAAAAACAACCACAAAACCCCACCCACCCCCCCCACCCCACCCCCACCAACCCCCACCAAACCCCAACCCACACCCCCAACCACACCCAACACACCCCAATCCACACCACCAACCAAACAACCCCACAAAAACCCCCCCCACAACACACAAAAACACCAACACAACACCCCCCCCAACCACACAAACAACCCAAACCCCCAACCCCACCTCCAACCCAACCCCAACCCCACTACACACCCCAACAAAACCAAACACACCACACACCACCCCCCCCCCCACCCACACCCAACCCCCCCCCCCCCCCCCCCTCCCCCCCCCCCAACAACACAACAACCCACCCCACCCCCCCCCAACCCCACAAACCACCCTAACCACACACACACCACCCACCCCCCCCCCACCCCCCCCCCACACCCACCCACACCCCAAACACCCCCACCCCCCCCACCCCCCCCCCCCCCCCCCCACCAACCCCCCCCACCACCAAACCACACATCACCACACCCCCCCCCCAACACAAACCCCACACCCCCCCACCCCCACCCCCCCACACCCAAAAACCACCCCCCACCAAAAAAATAATCAACCACCCACACACCACACCACTCCCACCCACCCCCCCCCACCCCACCCACACCAACCCCACCCCAACCACCCCCACCCCCCAACCCCCCCCCCACCCACCCCCCCCCCCCAACCCACCCCCCCCCCAAAAACCCCACACCCACAACCACCCCCACCAACCCCCCCCCCCCCCCCCCCCCCCCCCACCCCACAAAAACACCCCCCCCCCCCCACCAACCCCCCCCCACACACCCCCACCAACCCCCACAAACACACACCACCCCACACCCCCCCACCACCCCACCCCCCCACCACCCACACACCCCCCCACCACCCCCCCCACCCACCCACACACCAAACCCACCCCCAACACACACCCACCACCCAACCCCCAAAACACACACCCACCACAACACACCCCCCCAAACCCCAACCCCCCCCACCCCCCACCCCCCCCCAACCACCCCACACCACCCCCCCCACCCCAACAAACCCACCCCACCCCCCCCACAAACCCCCCCCCCCCCCCCCAACACACACCACACAACCACCACACCACCCCAACCACCCACACCCACCCCACACAACAAAAAACCACACCCAAAAACACAAAACCACACCCCCCCCCACCCACCAAAAACCCCAACAACCCAAACACCCACCACACCCCCCCACCCAACACACCCAACAACCAACAAACCCCCCCCCCCCACCCCCCAACCCCCACCCCCAACCCCACCCCACCCCCCCCCCCCAAAACCCCAACACACCACCACACACACCCCTACAACCCCCCCACCCACCACCCCCACACCCCCACACACCCCAACCAACCACCCACCCCCCCACCCCCCACCACACCACCACCCAACAAAAAAAAACCCACCCACCCCAAACCACCACCCCCCCCCCCCCAAACCCACACCCACACCACCCCCCACCAACCCCCCCCCCACCCCCCCCCCACCCCCCACTCCACACACACACCCCCCCACCCCCCACACCCCCCCCAAACCACACCCACCACCCCCACCCAACAACACCCACCCCACCCCCCCACAAACCCCCCCCCCCCAACACAACCACACAACCACACCACAACACACCCCACACCACCCACCCCCCCACAAACAAAAACCACCCCAAACCCCCACACCCAAACCAACCCCCCAACCCCAACCAACAACCACACCCACCCACCAACCCCCCCCCCCACCAACCCCCACCACCCCCCATTAAACACCCCCCCCACAACCACCAACACCAACCACCACCCCCCCCCCCCCCAACCCACCCCACCCCACCCAAACCCAACCCCACCCCCACCCACCCCCCCACACCACACCAACCCCCACCACACCCAAACCCAAACAACACAACCCCAAACCCCACCAACACACCCACCCTAAAAAAAAACCCCAACACCCACACACCACCCCCCCCCCCCCCCACCAACACCCAACCACCCCCCCACCAAACCCCCCCCCCACCCCCCAACCCCCCCCCCCCCACCCCAAACCACAACAACCCCCACCCCCACCCCCAACCCCCCCCACCCACACCCCCCCACAAAAACCCCCCAACACCCACCCCCCCAACACCCCCACCCACCCCCACCCCCCAACCCCCCAACCCCCCCAACCCAATCCAACATTCAATACACCCCAACAACCAACCCAAAACACACCCCCCCCCAACCACCCCCCCACCCCCCCCCACCCCCCACCCCCCCCCCCCCCCCCCACCCCACCCCCCCACCCACACCCCACCACCACCCCACCCCCCCCCCCCCACCCCCACCCCACCCACAACACCACACAACCACCCAACACCCAAAAAACCACCCCACCCAACAACCCCCCACCCCCCACCCCCCCCAAACAACACCACACCAAAAACCCAAACACCACCCAACCCCCAAAACCACCCCAACAACCAACCAACCCCCCCCCCCCACCCCAAACACAAACCACCCACACCCCCACCCCACACCCAAAACCAACCACACACACCCCAAACCCCCCACCCCCACACCACCACCACCACCCCCACCACAACCCACCCCACCCACAACCCCCCCAACCCCCACACCCCCCCACCACCCCACCCCCCCCCCCCACCCAACCCCCACCCACCCCCCCACCCCCCCCACCCAAACACCCCCCCCCCCCACCCCACACCACACCACACACCCCCCAACACCACCCCAACCCCCCCCCAAACCCCCCCCCACCCCAAACACCCCCCCAACAAACCACACCCCCCACCCCACACCCCACCACACCACCAAACCCCCCCCCACACACCCCCCACCAACCCCCCCACCAACACCCCACCAACCCCAAAACCAACACCCAAACCCACCCCCCCCCAACCCAACAACCACCAACCCCACCCACCCCCCAAACACCCCCCAAAAACCCCAAAAAACATAACAAACACAAACAACACAAACCCACAACACTCACACCAAACCCCCCACACACCCACCCCCCACCACCACCCACCACCCCACCACCCCACACACCACACCCAACCACCAACACAACACCACACCCCCCCTCCAACCCCCACACAAAACCACCAAAAAACACCACCACCCACCCACCCCCCACCCCCAACCCAACACACCCCCCACACACCCCCCCCCCCCCCACCCCCAACCCCCCCCCCCCACCCACCAAACCCCACCCACACAACCAACCAACCCCCACCCCACAAACCCCACCCCCCCCAACAAACCCCACCCACCCCAACACCAACAAAATACCCCACAAACCAAACCCCACCACCACCCACCAACCAACCCCACACCAAACCCCACCCACCCAAACCCCACCACCAAACCCAACCACCAACCACACCAACCCCACACCAAACCCACCCCCAACCAAACCCCACCACCAAACCCACTCCAACCCCACCACCAAACCACCACCAAACCCCACACCAAAACCCACCACCAAACCCCACCACACAAACACCAACCCAACACCCACCCCCCCACCCACACCAACCACCCCCCCACCAAAACCCCCCCACCCCACCCAACACCACACCACCCCCACAACCCCCCCCCCCCCCACCCCAACCCACACCCACCACCCCACACACAAAACAACCCCCAAAACACACACCACAACCCAACAAACCCCCCACCCCACACCCACACCCAACCACCACACCACACAACACAACCCAACCAAACAAACCACACACACAACCAAAACCCACACACCACCACACACACCCCCACCCCCCAACCCCCCAACCCCCCAACCCCCCCAAACCCCCCAACCCCCAACCCCCCAACCCCCCACCCCCCCAACCCCCCCAAAAACCCCCAACCCCCCAACCCCCACCCCCCAACCCACCCAACCCCCCAACCCCCAACCCCCAACCCCACCCCCAACCCCCCAACCCCAACCCCCAACCCCCCAACCCCCCACCACCCCCCCCCCCAACCCCCAACCCCAACCCCCACCCCCCAACCCCACAACCCCCACCCCCCAACACCCAACCCCCCAACCCCCCAACCCCCAACACCCCACCCCCACAACCCCCCAAACACCCACCCCCCCCCACCCCCCACCCCCACAACCAAACCCACACCCCCACCACCCCAACCCCCAAACACAACCCCCCCCCCACCCCCCCCACCACCACCACACACACCAACCAAACCCACCAAAAAACCACCCACCACAACACACCAAAACCCACCCCCACACCCAACCCACACCCCAACCACCCCCCAAACCCCCCCCACCACCCCCACCCACACCAAACACACACACCCACACACACAAACAACCCCACACCACCCCCCACACCACACACAACCAACACCAAACACCCCCACAACCCCACCACAAAAACCCACCCCACCCCCCCCCAACCACCCCAACCACAAAAACCCACCCAACAACCCCCACACCACCCCACAACACCCCCCCCACCCCACCCACCCCACCCCCCCACCCCCCCCCCCACCCCCCCCCCACCCAACCACAACACCAACAAACACCACCAAAAAACCCAAACACCACCCCCACCACCCCCCAAACCCCCCCCACCCCCCCCCACCCCACCCCCCCCCCCCCCCCCCACACCACCAACCACACACCCACCCACCAAAACAAACCCACCCCACCAACACCCCCCACCCCCACCCACCCAACCCCACCCCCAAAACAACACCAAACCATAAACATCCACCCACCCAACAACCCAACCCCAAACCCAAAACCAACACTCACCCAAACCCACCACCCACCCACCCTACACCAAAAACCCCACCAACCCCACCACACCCCAAACCCCACCCCCCACACAACACACCCCCCCCCCCCACCCCACCCCACCCAATCCAACCACAAAACCAACACCACCCCCCAAAACCCCAACCACCAATTCCCCATCCCCACCAAAACACACAATCAACCAAAACATCCAAAACCCACCCCCACAACCCCCACCAACACCCAAACACAACCCCCCCACCCCCAACACCCACCCCCCCCCCCACATCCACACAAACCCCCCCCCCCCCCCCCCCCCCCCCCACCCACCCCAACCCCACACCCAACACAACACCCCACCCCACCACCCCACACCAACCCCCACACCCCAAACCTACCCAACCATACACCCCCCACACAACAAACATACCAAAACAACAACATCCAACAAACCCCACAAAAACCCCACCAACACCATACTCACACACACAAAACCACCACAAAACACAACATCCCCAACACCCCACCCCACCAACCCCAATAACACATAACACAACACTCCAACAAAAAAAATCAAAACAAACCCCTCACAAAACCCAAAACAACAAAACCCAACACCAAACCCTCCCACACACACCCACACAACCCTACCACCCCAACCAAAACCCCCCACCCCAAACCCCCCTATAAACCCCATCATACCCCCACCCCCAACAACCCTCAATAACCTACCCCCTTACACCACCCAAGATAAAATAACCCCTAAACAACAACCTTACCCTAAAACCCTCTTCCACCCCACATCCCCCCCACCCCCCCCCACCCCACCACCCCACCCCCACACCCCACACCCACCCACCACACCACCCCCCCCAACACCCCAACCAACACCCCCCCAAACCAACCAACCCCCCACCACAAAAAACAACACACCCCAACAAACAAACCACCAAACACACCACCCACACCCCACCCCACACCAACCACCAACAACCCCCCCCCCCCCCACCCCCCCCCCACCCCCCAAACCCCCCCCCCCACCCCACAACCCAAACACCCAAAACCACCAAACCCACCCACCCACCCCCCCCACACCACACCCCCCAACCCCCCCCCCCCCCAACAACACCACCACACCACCCCCACACCCCTCACACCAACACAACACCCCACCACAACCCCCCCCCCCCCCAACCCCAACCCCCAACCACCCCCACCCACACCCCCCCCACCCAAACCCCCCCCAACACCCACAACACCACCCCCCCCCCCCCCCCACAAAAACACCCACACCACAACAAAACAAACACCCCCACACCCCCACACCCCACCAACCACCACAAACCCCAAACACCCACCACAAACACCACACCACCACCCCCACACAACCCAACACCCAACCCCACACCCCCCCCACACACCACCCCCCCAACCCCCCAACCCACCCCACCCCCACACACCCCCCCCCCCCACCACCAAACCCAACAACCACCCCACACACCCCAACCCACACCCACCACCAACCAACCCCCCACCCACCAAAACCACCCCACAACCACACACCACCCCCCACCACCCCCCCAAACCCCACCACAAACCAACAAAAACCCCCACCACCCCACCACCAACCAACCACACAACAACACCCACCAAACACCCCCACCCCCCACCCCCCCAAAAAACACCCCCAAAACCCAAACCAACCACCACCCCCACAAACAAACACCACACCTCCCCCCCCCCCACCACCCACCCCCACCACCCCCCCCACCCACACCCACACCAACCCCAACCCCCAACACCCCTCCCCAACCCCCCCACCCACAAAAAACCAACAAAACCCCCCCCCCCACCACAACACAACCAAACAAACCCCACAACAAACCCCCCAACCCACACACACCCCCCCAACACCCAAACCCAACCCCCCCCCCCCCCCCCACCCCACCCCCCCCCAACCCACACCCCCCCCCCAACACACCAAACACAACCACACCCCCCCCCCCAAAAACCCCCCCACCCCAAACACCCACCCCCCACCAACCCAACACAACCACCCAACCACACCTACAAAAACCCCACAAACCAACCCCAAACACAACCCCACCCCCCCCCCCCCCCCCCCCACACCCCACAACCCACCAACAACACAAACACAACACAACACACAACCCACCCAACCAACCAACAAAACCAACACAACCAACTACAACAACCAACCAACACCACCACCACCACCCCACCAACCCTAACAACCCCCCCCCCCCCCACCCCCCACCCCACCCCCACCCCCCCCCCCCCCCCCCCCCCCCCCCCAACACCCCAACCACCACAAACCAACCCCCCCCACCACCACCCCCCACCCCCACCCCACCAAACCCCACCCCAACACCCCAAACCCAACCCCCCCCCACTACACACACACCACAAACACTCACACACACACACACCCCCACACAACAAAAACAACAAAACAAACACACAAACACACTAAAAAACACACACCCACACCCCCCCCCCACACCCCCACAACACCCCCCCCCCCCACCCCCCACAAACCCCACCCCCCCCCACCCCCCCCCCCACACCCCCCCAACCTACCCAACCCCCCAACACAACCCCACCCCAAACAACCCACACCACCACCCACCCCTACCCCCATAATCCAACCCAACCCCACCCACAAAACACCACCCCCCCAAACCCTACCCCCACACCCCCCCCAACACCCCCACCAACACCCCCAAACCCCACCACACCAACCACACCCCCCACAACCCATCAAACCACACCACCCTCCCAAAAAACACAACCATAACCAACTCCCCAACCCCAACAACCCTCCCAACACCCACCCCTAATAAAACACCACCACCACCCAACAAACAAATAAACATTACCCCCTACACAACCTACTACACTCCCTATCTCTCACTACTCTCTCCCTCTCACTCCTCTCACACCCTCTCTTCACTCCCCATCTCAACTCCCACCTACTACACTCCTCTTCTCCTTCTCTCCCCTCTCTCTCACCCTTCTCCTCTCCTCTCTCTCCTCTCAATCTCCCTTCTCTCTCCCCTTCTCTCTCCTCTCTTCTCCCTCTCTCTCTCCCCTCTCTCTTCCCTCTTCTCCCTCTCTCACTCCCTCTCTCTCCCTCTCTCCGCTTCTCTCCCCCTCTCTCTCTCCTCATCTTCTCTCCCTCTCCCTATCCCTCTTCTCACCTCCTTCTTTCCCCTCTATCTCTCTCTCATAACCACACACAACTCCTACATACTCTCTCTCAACATCAACCACTCACTCTCCCTACTCAACATAACTCCCCCTCTCTCTCTCTCTCTCTCTCCTCTCTCTCCTATCTCATCTCTCCCTCTACACACCACACCCAAAACCACAACCACACAACCACTCACTCAAACACAACACCAAAAAACAAATCAAAACTAACAACATTCCCTCAACAATCCATACCTTACACATACACCTCCACATCCCCTATAAATCAACTTCCACAACAATCATATAACCCCCCCTCTCCCATCCAAACAAACAAACACCTAACCCCCCACATCTCTCCTAAACACCACACACCCCACCAAAAACACAACCACACCACCCCCACCCCCAAACCCACCCAACCCCCCTTCCCCATCAACAACCCTCATCTTATAACCACCACATCTTAAACACCAAACATACATAAACCCATATTCCCCCTTCAACTTAATAACTCCATTCATAAACATACAAATTCCATCATATAACATACTATCTACAAACGCCACCTTTCCAACATATACTTCCCTTATCCTCTTCATACTCACCCATCAACATCTACACACCATCCATTTATATCCCTTCCACTACACCCCACCCAACAACAAAACCTCCCCAAAATACAAACATACCACACAAACACCCCCAACTCAAAACCACCAACCACACCACCACCCAACATACCACCACAACAACACTACACATCCACAAAAAACACCAAACACAACCACACAACAACAAACACCATCACACCACAACAAAACAAACCACCCCACACCCAACAACCCCCCCCCACCACACCCACCCCCCACCCCACACACCCACCCACCCACCACCCACCCCCAACCACAAAAACCCACCCACCCAACCCCCACCCCCCACCCCCCACCCACACCCCCCCACCCCACCCCACCACATCAACCACCCAAATACCCCACAAAACATTACCACCCCTCCATACCACAAAACCAAACACCATTAAAATAACACCTCTAACTAAACTCCCTAACCCCCCCCACACCAAACCCCATCATAAAACAACAAAATCCCTACTAAACCCATATATCCCCCATAACAAAAATTACCAAAAAACAAAATAATCAAACACCATACACCCAAAAAACCACCAATCAACCCCCCAATCTACAACCCTCATTTAAAAACCCAAAACAATAATTCTATTCCACCATTACAAAATTCAATACTACTCTCCAAAAAAAATTCAAACACTACCATAACAACCAAACCACCAACAACACCACTACATATAAACTTAACCCCCACCCCCCCCCACCCCCCCCCCCCCCCACAACACACAAAAACCCACCCCAACCCAACCCACAAAAACCACACCCACACTCAACAACCCACCCCCCCAACACCCCACCACACCCTCCAAAAAACCCCACTAAACACACAACCCCACCAACAACCCCCCCCACCACAACACAAACCACCCCCACACCACCAACACAAACACAAATACTCCCAACCCCCACTCTCATCCCCACCACACAACACACACCCCACAACAAAAACCCAAAAAATAATTATTATCCCCTACCACTATCCCACCCACTCTCACACACCACCCCACTCCACATACCCCCCCCCCCCCTATCCACATACCCAACAACAACCAAATCCAAACTTACAACCCCCCACCCACACACCCCAAACCCCAAAAATCACAACCCCCCCCAATTTCCCCCAACACAAAACCATCCCAACAAATTCACAACACCACCACAACCCCCCCACCCCCCAACCCCTATTTACTACAATCCACAAAATACACACAACCTAACACCCCCCCCAACACCAAAAAAACACACACTCACCCAACCTACCACCCAACAAATCAACACCCCAACATCAACAATAACCACCACCACCCCCCCCACCACCCCACACACCCCAAAACCACCCCCAACCACACACCCACCACCAACCCAACAACACACAACAACAACACACCCCCAAACCACATCCCCCCCCAAAAACACCCCCAACCAAACAAAACTAACACAAACCCCAACACACCACTCCATCCCACCCCCAAAACCCCCCACACCCCCCCCCAACACCACCACCACACCACACCACAACCATCACACAATCATCCCCATCCCTCACCACCCTATCTAATTTTTTACCTTATTAACCTTTAACATCTCTATATAAAACCCCCCCAACTAAAATCCAATATTCCCCCATAAATCAAATTAAAACAATCCTTCTCCAACAACCATAAATTATTTACACCTATTCAATATTCCCCCAAACCCCCTCAAAAAACATTCCCCATCTCCCCTTACACAAAATCCAAACCCAACCTTCCCCTCAAATTCTATCCTCATCAATTAATAATCATTCCTTCAACCACCTATACTAACAATCCCCTACACTCTATAACATTTCACAATTCATCAAATCCACCCTAAACACCCAATAAATCTCATCCCTAAATTACTTTCATCCTTCTTTAAAATTAATCAAATCCTATTACATCACACCACAACACACCCCCCCACCCAACAACCCCACAACCCCAACATCCTAAAACCCAAATACCCAACACCAACCACAAAAAACACACAATAAAAAAACAAAACACAACCCCCCCCCACCCCCCACCCCCCCCAACACCAAACCCACCACCCCCACCCAACCAACAACCACCCAACCCCCCCCACAAAACCCCCCCCACCCCCCCCCAACACACCACACACCAACCACAAACACACCCCAAACACCCAAACCCCACACAAACACAACCAACCAACCAACCCCCACAAACCACCCCAACCCCAACCACAAAACCACCACCCTCACCACACACCACCCCCCCAAATACCACCTACACCACCACAATACACCCCCCCCAAAAAAACCAACTACATACCACCATACCCCCCCCCCCCCCCCCCCCCAACAACCAACCCCTCACCAAACATCAACCCCTACCCCCCCCCTACCACCCTCCCCCCCCCAAACCCAACCAACAACCACACTAATCACAATTCACCCAATACTCACATAACAAAAAAAACTACATTCATCCCAAATTTATCCCCCAAATTACCTACAACCCAACCACAAAAACACCCAAACCCCAAACACACCACTAAACCCCTAACATCAAATACCCAAAAAAACCCACAACCATCCCCCAAACCCACCCCCCTCCCACCAAAACAACCCATTCAAACCCAAAACCCAAACCAAAAACACCCCCACCACATCCACCCACACAACACAAACAACACAAACCCCCCTAAACCCCCCCACCCACTCCCCACAACCCCCCCCCAAAACCACACCCCCCCCCACAACAACCACCAAACTCTCAATACCAACCAACCCAAATTCTCCCCCCCCCCACCATCCTCCCACAACATCCAAAAATACTCAACCCCCCCAAACCCCCCCCCCCCCCAACCAACAACTCAATAACAATCTAATCCCAATCCCCCCCCACCCCCAAAACACACAAACATAAATTCCTATCCCATATACTCCAACCCTATTTCTCAACCCCAACTCCTTCAATACCAACAACACAACACACCTTTAATATAATATCCATTTCTCCTCCCATCCTCCCTCCCACCCATAACAACCTAATCCTACCATACACAACATTCAATACCACACCCCACAAAACCAATAAAACAATCCAAAACACTCCCCATCAACCACAAACCCTTATAACCAACCCTAACACACCCCAACCACCCACCAAACCCCACACCCACACACACCCCACACAACCCACCCCCACCCACAACCCACCAACCCCAACCACCACACCCACCCCACACCCCACCCCCCACCCCCCCACCCAACCACCCCAACCCAAACCCCCCCACACACCCACCCCCAAACACCCCCCCCCCCCCCCCCTCCCCCCAAAAACCCCAACCAAACCACCCCAACCCCCCCCCAAACCCCCCCCACAAACCCCCCCCCAAAACCAACCCCCACCCCCCACACCCCCACCACTCCCACCAACACCCCCCCCACAACCCCACCCAACCCCCAACCAACACCCCACAACCCACAACAACACCCAAAACCCACCCCCCCCCCAACCACAAACCACCCCCACCCCCCCCCCCCACCCACAACCCCCACCCCAAACCCAAAAAACAACCCAACACCAAAACAACCCCCCAACAACCCCACCCCCCACACACCCCCCACACCACCACCCCACCCCCCCCACAACCCACCCAACCCCACACCCCCCCACCAACCCCCCCCCACCCCCCACCCCAACACCCCAAACACCCACCCCCCACCCCCACCCCACCACCCCCCACCACCCCCCCCCACCCCCCCCACCCCCCCCACCACAAACCACCCAACAACACACCCCCCCAACCCACCACCAAACCACCACCAAACCACCACAAACCACACCAACCCCACCCACAAAACCCCACCACCAACCCACCACAACCAACCAAACCCACCACAAAACCCACCACCAAACCCACCACCAACCACCACCCAACCCACACAAACACACCACCAAAACCCCCACACCAAACCCACCAACAACCCCACCACAAACCCACCAACAAACCACCACCAAACCACCACAAACCCCACACAAAACACCAACCACACACCCCCCCCCACCCATACCACACACCCCCCACCACACCCCCACCACCCCAACACCACACCACACCACCACAAACCCCCCCCACCCCCCACCCAACCACACACACCACCCAACAACAACACACAAAAAAAACCCCCACCAACCAAAATCCCACCACACTCACCAACCCAAAACCACCACAACACAACCAACCAAACCAAAAACCACCACACACACCATACCACAACCCCACCCACAAACCACACAACCCCCCAAAACCCACAACCCCCCAACCCCCAAAAACAACCCACACAACCCAACCACCCCAAACAACATCCCCCACCCCACCCCAAACCCCTACACCCACAAACCCCAACCACCCAAACAAAAAAACCCCCCAACCCCCCACCCCCAAATAACACAACAAAACCAACAAAACCCCAAACCCCCCAAACCCCCTAACACCATAACCACCACCCAAACAACCCAAAAACCCACACCACCAACCCCAACCACCCACCAAACAACCCTCATCACACCAACACCCAACAACCCCACAAACACAAAACACACAAATACCAAAACCCCCAACACCCCACCCACCCATACCCCTACACCCAACACCCCTCCCCCCACCCCCCCCCCCCAAAACCCAACAAAAAACCTCACAAATAAAACCCCAACCACCCCAATCACAACAACCCCCCCCAACCCACAATCACCCACCCCACACACACACCACAAAATCACCAACAAATTAAAACCAACAACAACAACAAATAATCCACAACCCAAACATCCAACCACAACCAACCCCCCATACCACCCCCCCCACCAACCAACCCCAACCCAAAACACACAACCCAACAAAAAAAAACCCCACACCACCCCCCCACCCCCACTCAACAAAACCAAACACCACCCCACTCCCCCCACAAAAAAAACCCCAACCACCACACCCCCAAAACCCAACCACAAAAACCCCCCCCCCCCCCCCCCAAACAAACCCACCAACCACCCCCACACCACCCCACAAACCCCCCCACCCCCAAACACACCCCCCACCCCCCCAACCCCACCAACACCCCCACCCACAAACCCACCCCACCCCCCAAAACACCCAAACAACCACCCCCCACCACCAAAACCCCCACCCCCCCCACCCCCACCCCCCCCCACCCCACCCCCCCCCCCACCCCACCACACCCAACACACCCACCCACCCACCCCCACCCCACAAACAACAACCCAATCACAACCACCACAACAACCAAAACAAAACAAACACACACCAAAACCCCCACACCCACCACACCCAACCCACCAACCCACACACCCCAAAAACCCTATCTAACAACCCCCCCAACCCACACCCCCCAAAAATACCCACACAACAACACAAACCACCCACCAAACCACACCAAAACAACATCACCCAAACACTAAACAACACATCCAAACCCCAAAACACAAACACAACCCACCACCCCTCCCATACCCCCCCCCACCCAAATAACCAAAACCCCCCCACCCCAACCCCCCCACCCCACACCCACCAAACCCACAACACAAAACAACCCCCCACAACCAACCAACAACAACCACCCCCAACACCTTAATACCACACAATAACACCAACCACCAACACAACAACATCCAAACACAACCCAACTACCACCCACCCCACCCACCACCCCACACACCATACACCCACACCAACAACACCCACAAACATCAACAAATCACAAACAATCCACCCAACCCAACCCAAACCAAACACCACCCACCACAAACAAAAAAATAAACCCCCCCAACAAAAACAACCACAAACCAACACACAACACCCCACCCCCCACAACACCCCCACAACCCCCCCCACCCCCCCCAATCCACCCCCCACACCCTACAACCCCAACCAATTACCCAAAACCAACTCCTCCAACCCCACCCCAACACCAAAAAACCAACAACCCCCCCCACCCACCCCCCAACCCCACACCCCCACACCCACCCCCACCCACACCAACCCCCCCAAACCCTCCCCCCCACACCCCCCCCCAAACAAACCAAAACCAACCACAAAACACAACAACACTCACCCAACAAACAAACCACATACACACCACCCACACCCACACCCCCCACATCACCACAACAAACCCCCCCCCACCACCCCAACACACAAAACAACCCACCACCCCCAACCCCACAACCCAAACACAAACAAACCAACCAACAAACACCCCACACAACACCACCCCCCACCACAACCACACCCACCCCAACCCCCCCCACCCCACCACAACAACAACACAACACACCCCAACACACACACAACCTACCACAAAAAAACCCAACAACACCCCCCCCACCACCCAAAAACCCCCCCCCCCACATCACACCACCCAACCAACCACCCACACACCCCCCAAACCAAAACACCACACACCCACCCCACCACCCAAAACCCAAACACCCTCAACAAAAAAACAACACACCCACACCCACAAACCCAACCCACAACCCCACAAACACCCACACCACAACCCCCAACTACCAAACACCACCCAAACCCCCCCCCAAACACCACCCCACACAACCCCCCAACACCAATAAACCCAACACAACCACCCCCCCCACACAAACCAACACAAACACCACAACCACCCAAAACCCCCATCCTCCACAAAACCACCATCCAACCAATCAAACCCCACACCCCATCACAAACACCCCAACCACACAACCCCCCCAAACCCCACTAAATCCTCAAATCCAACAACTCCATACAAACCAACAAACATCTATTCTACTCCCCCCTCATAATAACACCACCCCCCCACCCAACAAAAACCACCCCCCAAAACCACCACACTACCACACCAAAACAAACACAACACCACCCCCCCCCCCACCCACCCCACCCAACCCAACACCCCCCCCCACCCACACCCACACAACCCAACCCCACCCCCCCCCCCAAATATCCATCCCCCTCACCAATCCACCCACCATCACACAAAACCCAACAAAACCCCACTCCAAAAAACAACAAACAATACACCCACAATCCCCCCCACTACACACCCCACACCCCAAAATTCTACCTTACCAAATCTCACAACAACCCACAAACATAAAAAAACACCTTTCAATACAAAAAAAAACCATATACCATTTACTACTCTACCCACCCCCTTTAACCACCCCACCAACCCAATTCTCCACCCCCAACCAACAATCCCATTCCTATTCAATAAAATAACCTATACCTTATTTTTCAACCTTTATAATTAATCCCCCACCCATTTCTATACACAATACCACAAAAAAACACAAACTCCCCTAACTCTCCCCCCATTACCATCCAATTTATTCCTTAATATTCTCCTCCATCCCCCAAACACCTCATTCCCATCATTTCCTAACATTTCATTCTTCTTATTATTATATCACCATCACCACTCAATCCCCACCACCCAAACCAAATCAACACCCCAAACCAACCCCACCCCAACCACCCATACCCCCCCCACACCCCACCCCAACAACCCCACAAATACCAATACCCCCAATCATCAATACCAACCCAACCAACTACCCCCCTAACATAACAACATTACAATCATATACCCTATATCCTTTCACACCCCCCTAAACAAATATCATATCTATCATATATATATATATATCATATATATATTAATACTTATAATATATAAACTAATACTAACACTAACACAACAAACACACACCACTAAACACACCAACCCACACACCCCCCACACCCCCCCCACAACCCCCCCCAACCCCCCACAAACCCCACCCCCCACCACCCACTCCCCCCACCCAAACAACCCCCAACACCACACCACCCCACACAAACCACCCACCCCACACACCACCCCCTCCACCTCCCCCCCCCCCAACCCCCCAACCAACCACCCAACCCCACCCACACCCACCCCACCCAAACCCCCACCAACCAAAACCCCCCAACACCCCAACCCAAACCCAAAAACAAACAAATCCCCTAACAACCCCTACCCCCCCCCCCCACCAAAACCCACACTACCCACACACCCCCCCCACCATCCACAACCACAAACAACAACACCCAACCAAACCACACAACCACACACACACACCAACCACACACACCATCACACAACAACAACACCACAACACACACACACACCCACACACACCTCACAACCACACACACCCACACACACCAACACACACCCACACACCACACACTCCACAAAACACCAACAACACCACACACACACACACACAACCTCAAACCACACACAACCACACACACACAACAACAAACCACACCAAACACAACCACACATACCACACCCACACACACACACCCAACAAACACACACACACCACACACTCACCACAACACCACACACACACCACACACACACACACTTCCAAACACACCCATACCCAATCACACACACACACACACACTACCACACACCCTCACACTCTCCACACCCCAAAAACAAAAAAAACCCACCCTACCCCCAACAACAAACCAAACAAACTCAACCAACACACAACACCACCCAACACAACAACCCAACTACTAATAAACCTCCCTCCATTACCCCCAAACACCCAACCCAACACAACCTAAAACCCCCAAACCCACCCCACCACCCACCCCACCCCCCCCCACAACACACACCCCACCCCACCAAACCCCCTCCACACCACCCCCACCCCCCCAAACCAACCCACCCCCCCCCCAACACTAACAACTATACCCACAAAAATCACAATCCTCTTAAACACCAACAACTTATCCACCTACCATAACATAAAACACCTAACACTAATACCACACTACCCCATCAAAACCACAACCAATCCACACACCAACCACAAAACCACTACCAAACCACCACCCAACAACTACACCACACTACTAACAACACCACCCACCACAAATCCACCAACAACTAAAACACCAACCCAAAAAACACAACCACACCACCACCCAACAAAACAAACAACAACACAACACAACAACAACAACCACTTTCTACAACACCACCCAACCACAACAACACCAACCACACAAACTCAAACATAACCCACAACACAACCACCAACCAAACAACACAACCCCCCCATCCACCCACACACCACAACCACCCCCCCAACCACCCCCCAACCACACCCCCCCCCCACCCAACATCCCATCACCCCCCCACACACCCCAACAACCCAACAACACCCCAACCAACCCCCACCCCCACCCCCCACCCCCCAACCCCCCCCAACCCCCCCCCCCCACCACCCCCCCCAACCACACCCAAATAACAAACACACACCCCCCACCAAAACACAAAAACCACACCCCAAAACATAAACAACCACAAACACCCCACCCACCACACACACCACCCCCCACAAACCCCACCACCAAACCCACACACCAAAACACCCACCACAAACCCAACCAACCCCCCAAACAAAAACAAACCACAACCAAACCCCCCACCCAACAAAAAAAAAACACAACCCCCCCAACACACAAAAAAACCCAAACCCCAACCAAACACACCCCCCACACCCACACACTAAACACCCAAAACACAACACCCCCACCCACCCACACACACCCCCCCCCCCCCCCCAACCCCCCCCAACACCACAAACACCCACCCCCCACCCCCCACCCCAACAACCCCCCAACCCCACAAACACAACCCCCCACCCCCCCCCCACCCCCCCCCAACCACACACCCAACCACCCACACCAACTACCCCACCCCCCCCCCCCCCCCCCCCCCCCACACCCAACCACCCCCACACCCCCACCCCACACCACAAACCCCACACACTCCCCCCCCCCACACACCCCCCCCACCCACCAACCCCCCCACAAACAAAATAACAAACCCCCACCCCACACAAACCACACCAACCACCCACCACCCACCCACCCACCCACAACAACCACCCAACCACCCCCACACCCCAACCCCCCACCCCCCCCCCCCCCACACCCAACCCCCCCACAAACCCAACACAACCCACCCCCCACCAACACCCCCCCCCCCCCCCCCCCCCCCACCCCACAAAAAACACCCCCCACCAACCCCCCCCCACAACCCCAAACCACACAAACCCCACCACACCCACAACCCCCCACCACACCCACCCAACAACCACAAAACCCCCACCACCCCCCACCACCACACACACCACCAAACCCACCACCCAACACAACCCCACCACCCAACCCAAACAACAACCCCACAACTAACACCACCCCCAAAAACCCCAAACCCCACCACACCCCCCCCCAAACCAAACCTACACACCAAAACCAACAACCCACCACCCCCAAAACCCCCCCCCCCCCCAACACACCACCACACAACCTCTTACACACCACCAACCCAAACCCCCACACAACAAACCAAAACAAACAAAACAAACACCACACCCCCCCCACCCCACCAACAACCACCCACCCCAACACCCCACCACACCCCCCCACAAAACACACCCAAAAAACAAACCCCCCCCACCCAACAATCCCCCCCCCAACACCCAACACCCCCACCCCCACCAAACTCCCCACAACAAACAACACCACCACCCAACACACCACACAACTACCAAAACACCCCAACACCTACACCATATAACTACAGATCCCCACCAATCACCAAAACCACACCATCCCTACCACATATCTACCATTGTCCCAAACATACACACATCAAATATAAACCCCACCAACCCCCCCCCACCACAACATACCACCCCCCAAATATCTACACCCTATCCACACCCCTACCCCAACCACCCCTACACCCCCAACAACAACCTACCACAACACCCACCCCACCCCCCAAACCCCACCCAAACCAAACCACAACCCCCACCCCAACCACAACCACCACCCCCACACCACCCACCCACCCCCACACAACACCCCACCAAACCCCCACCCCACCCAACACCAACCACACACACAACTCACACACCCCAATCACCCACTCCCCCCCCCCACAACAAACAACACACCACAACCCACACACTCACCCACACCAACCACACAACCACCACCCACCCCCATCCCCCCCCACAACCCCCCACCCACCCACCAAAACAACCCCCCCACAACTCCAAAACCAACCACACCCCCCACCACCCAACCCCACACCCAACCATCCAACCACCCCACCCCCACCCCACACCACCCTAACCCACACAAACACAAACCCCAACACCCACACACCACCACACACCCCACACAACCCACCCAACAAAAAAAAACAAACACCAATCAATCAACCACCCCACACCACACCACACAACCACACCAACCCCCAACAAACCCCCCACACCCCCCAACCCCCCCACCAACCCCCCCACCCCAACCACAACAAAACACCCACCCCAACCCCAAACCCCACCCACACCCCCCACACAACACCCCAAAACAAACCCCCCCAAAACCCCCCCACCCCACCACAACCCCAAAACCACACCCCAACCCCCACCCCACAAACCAACCAAACCACCCACCCCAAAACACCCACCCAACCCACCACACCACCCCCCCACCCCCCCCACACCCCCCCCCCCCCCACCCCCCCCACCAAATCCAAAACAAAACAACCACCCCCCCCCCCCCACCCACCCAAACACACACCAACAAACCCAACCCAAAAACCCCACCACAACCCCTCCCCACCCCAACACCCCCACACCTAACAACACATAACCAAAAACAACACCACACCACCCCAAACACCAAACCACCCCCAACAAACAAAACACAAACACCACACACCCCACCCACAAACAAAAACCCACCAACCCACACCACACAACCCAACACCCAAACCACACACAACCCAACTCACACAACACCCCAAACCACCTCCACCAAACACAACCCACACCAACCCACACAACCCCCAACACAACTCCACCACACCCAACACCCACAACCCACCCCCCCAAAACCCCCCCAACCACAACCCCCCCAACACCACACCCCCCAACACCCCCCCCCCCCACCCCCCACCCAACCCACACCACCCCCCCCCCAACACACCAACCAACCCCCCCAAAACCCCCCCCCAAACCCCAACACACCCCCCCCCCCCCCCCAAAAACTACCCCCCACCCCACAACCCCCCACCACACCACAAACCCCCCCCCACAACCCCACCCCAACCCCCCCCACAACCACCCACCACCACAACCAACAACCAAACCACCCCCCCCAACCAACAACCCAACCACCCCAACACCAAACCCCCCCCAACCCAAAAAACAAATCAACCCCAACAACAACACAACCCCCCCACACACACACAACCCCCACACCCCCCCCCACCACACCCCACCACCCACCAACACACACCCAACCCCCACACCCCCCCACCACCCACCCACCCCCCCCAACCACCCCAAAACAAACCCCACCCCACCCCCACCCCAACACCCCACACCCCCCCCCCCCCCCCACCCACCCCCCACACCAAACCCCACAACACAAACACACCAACCCCACCCACCAAACCCCCTCACCACCAAAAACCAACACCAAACCCCACACAAACCCCACCACAAACCACCACCAACCCCACCCACAAACCCCACCACCAAACCCACACACCAAAACCCACACCAAACAACCACAACCCCAACACCAAACCCACCCCCCAACAAAACCCACCACAAAACAAACCAACAAACACACCAAAATTACCCCTACTTCAAACACCTAAACAAAACCCACCAATAAACACCACCCCCAACAAAACCCACCCACACAAACTCCAACCAACACAAACACCCCACACCCCTACCAACCCACCCAAACTCCCACACCCCCCCACCCCACCCCACACCAAACCCACCCCACAAAACCCCCCCCCACTCCAACCAAAACACCCCTCCAACCACAATCATCACCCCAAAACACACCCACACACCAAACAATGCTAATGCAGACCTTATATAGACAATGCTAACGCAGACTGTATATAGACAATGCTAACACAGACTGTATATAGACAATGCTAACGTAGACTGTATATAGACAATGCTAACACAGACTGTATATAGACAATGCTAACGCAGATTGTATACAGACAAAGCTAACACAGACTGTATACAGACGATGTTTAGGGCGGCCCCTAGGGGCCCAGGTCAGAGATGACACATATGAGAACTTTGTCGTGGTTCTCGGGGCATGAAGTGTGAGCAGCGGCTCTAGTGACGGCCTCTGTAATCTGCGTGATGATAATGTTACTTTCTCTGTGTATTTCCTATCTATCTCTGCGGAGGGCTGTGCGTGTGTGTTTGCGTGTGTGTGTGCGCGTGTGTATTGTCGTGTGTGTGTGTGCGCGTGTGTGTGTGTATCTCCTATCACACACATGTATCATTGCTTCCTGCAGGAGCTTTCACCCACTCAGATTGTGTATCACTGCAGAGGCGTGTGTGTGTGCGTGTCTCTGTGGAGGCACGTGTGTGTCTGTGTGTGTCTCTGCAGAGGCCTGTGTGTGTCTCTGCGGAGGCCTGTGTGTGTCGGTGGAGGCGGGGGCATCACCAAATATCACACTTTAGTCTAAACACTCGTCTCGTTTATTTTTTATACAAATAAAAGTGCGACAGAGACGGAGGCTGTAGCCACAGCACTCACCAACAACACGATAGACAAACAGCAGATAGGACATCCTTCTCTCACTGACACACGGGCCCCTGGCCCCTGGCCTCTGGCCCCTGGACTCAGCCATGGAGACATGTGTGAAGAGAATAGTTCTTTCTTCAACTGTTTAAAATAGAACCTGAATCTTACGTCATCTGTAATTTCATTAATTGTAAATAGTTGTAGATTAGGACAAGTGACAGAGACGAGCGACAGATCAGTGTACCCTGTCGTGTCCTCACAGTGACATGTTTAAACACACATCAGTGTGTTGTATCCTCACAGTGACATGTTTAAACACACATCACTGTGTTGTGTCCTCACAGTGACATGTTTAAACACACATCAGTGTGTCGTGTCCTCACAGTGACATGTTTAAACACACATCAGTGTGTCGTATCCTCACAGTGACATGTTTAAACACACATCAGTGTATCGTGTCCTCACAGCAACATGTTTAAACACACGTCAGTGTGTCATGTCCTCACAGTGACATGTTTAAACACACATCAGTGTGTTGTGTCCTCACAGAGACATGTTTAAACACACATCAGTGTGTCGTGTCCTCACAGTGACATGTTTAAACACACAGTGTGTCGTGTCCTCACAGTGACATGTTTCAACACACATCAGTGTGTCGTGTCCTCACAGTGACATGTTTAAACACACATCAGTGTGTCGTGTCCTCACAGTGATATGTTTAAACACACAGTGTGTCGTGTCCTCACAGTGACATGTTTAAACACACATCAGTGTGTCGTGTCCTCACAGCGACATGTTTAAACACACATCAGTGTGTCGTGTCCTCACAGCAACATGTTTAAACATACATCAGTGTGTCGTGTCCTCACAGCAACATGTTTAAACACACATCAGTGTGTCGTGTCCTCACAGCGACATGTTTAAGCACACATCAGTGTGTCGTGTCCTCACAGCAACATGTTTAAACACACATCAGTGTGTCGTGTCCTCACAGTGACATGTTTAAACACAAATCAGTGTGTTGTGTCCTCACAGAGACATGTTTAAACACACATCAGTGTGTCGTGTCCTTACAGCGACATGTTTAAACACACTTCAGTGTGTCGTGTCCTCACAGTGACATGTTTAAACACACAGTGTGTCGTGTCCTTACAGAGACATGTTTAAACACACATCAGTGTGTCATGTCCTCACAGTGACATGTTTAAACACACATTGGTGTGTTGTGTCCTCACAGTGACATGTTTAAACACACATCAGTGTGTCGTGTCCTCACAGTGACATGTTTAAACACACAGTGTGTCGTGTCCTTACAGAGACATGTTTAAACACACATCAGTGTGTCATGTCCTCACAGTGACATGTTTAAACACACATTGGTGTGTTGTGTCCTCACAGTGACATGTTTAAACACACATCAGTGTGTCGTGTCCTCACAGTGACATGTTTAAACACACATCAGTGTGTCGTGTCCTCACATTGACATGTTTAAACACACATCAGTGTGTCATGTCCTCACAGTGACATGTTTAAACACACATCGGTGTGTCGTGTCCTCACAGTGACATGTTTAAACAGGGTCTCTGCTTCGCAGCCACTGGCAGTCTAGTTAGAGGAGGGACCCGGTTGGGGCCCTGTCATGAAGCCACCTGTGTCATTCCCTTAGTGATAACACAAAGAATACATTACAGAAAAACATCTGGAGTTAATCAGTCTAATCTGGAAAATCTAATTCTTGTTCCGTATAAGAATCAGCCGACCACAACCGCTGATCCTGAAACTTTGAAACTTGCTACGCTTAATGTCAGATCTCTTTGTAACAAGTCTTTTTTAATCAAAAATTTTAATCGAAAAAAAACAAAATCACCAACTCCTCACTATCACCATGTAAAAACACCCCTATTTGGCACAACCCTGACTTCCAACTACACAACTCCCCCATTCACTTCCCACTCTGGCAGCAAAAGGGCATCTCTCACCTTCACCACCTGTTTGAAAACAATACATTCATGTCATTCACCACAGTTATCCAGAGGTACGGGGTTGGGAGAGAGCAATTTCTTCAATACCTACAACTCAAGAATTTAATCAAATGTAAAACCAGTCTAACACAAAACATGTTACACCCATCTACTCTGACTAATAACATTCTAAACATAAACAACACAAAAAGATTAATCTCAAAACTCCACAAAATAATAGTAACAATTCACAATCCACTAACACTGCCTTCTGTCAAATGGGAAAAGGACCTGGACATCTCTCCCAACCCCGACTTCTGGAACCGCATTTGTAGAAACGCATTTATAACAACATACGATAATTTGCAACTCATACAATATAGAACAATCCATAGAACACACCTCACACAAAGCCGTTTAAAAAAAATGGGATTTATAGATACCGACATATGCCCACAATGCACTTCAGGGAGCACAGATACATACCTGCATGCCACTTGGGACTGTCAACCGGTACACACCTTCTGGATTTCCGTCACGGACAAACTCTCCACCATCTTGGGCTGCAGAATCCCATTAAACCCCGCTCTGTGTCTTCTAGGAGACACTACTCAAACAAACCTCATAAGCAAACACCATGACTCCCTACTCATCTCTCTAACCATCGCAAAGAAAATAATATTCCATCCATCCATCCATCCATTTTCTTCCCCTTAATCCATTTCTGGGTCGGGGGGGCGGCAGTCAGAGCTGCACCCAGTACACATAGCACCAGCCGCTCACTGATCCTCCTGCAGGAGCTGAGTCCACAGGAGCTGAGATCTTTCAGTTGGGGCTTTGGGCAAAGTAGGGTTAAGTGTCTTGCCCTAGGACACAACGACAGCAGTCATCAGTGGGAGTCGTGAAGTAGGTCTTACGGTGGGCTCGAACCCACGACCTTCAGGCCCAAAGGCCAATGCTCTACCAACTGAGCTACTGTCGCCCTTGGAATAATATTCCAAAATTGGAAAAATAAAAAACTATGTAGCATCACTCATTGGACAAACCTACTCATCGACCACATCTCAACAGAAAAAAATACATCCCACAGAGGGGGGCATATATCGGCCTTCAATGAAACATGGGCATCATTCATCGCACATTTTCAGTTATAATTATTAACAAAGCCACTCTCCATCACTATCCAAAAATAATAATACTTATACATTTTAATTCTCTATCATGTGTTGCTTATATCTCACACTCATTTCATTTTTTTTTTTTTTTTTTTTTCTTCTCTCTTTCTTCTCCCTCTCTCCCTTATTTTCTATCTATCCGTTTAAACCCATCTTGACTGTCATTACCGCCAACACCAGTTATCAACTTATTTCACCTTAGCCCCGATCCCAGCCACCGCCACCCTTTGTGTTTTTAATGCACCACACACTAAGAAATTGAAACTTAATAAGGGGAAAATAAATATACATATACACACAACGCAAGAGACTCAGGACACATGAGGAGAACGTGAAGCAGTACACCTGCTTCAACAATCCAATCATGTCCTTTTTAATGCATCTTAGACACACACACACACACACACAATCCTTAAAGACAGCAGATTAACAGGCAAAGAAAGTGGAGGCTGGAGTATCTCCTAACTCATAAAACATCAATTTAAATTGTAATAAATAATGTTGGTGTTGATGATCTTTTTAATTGACTTTATGTTTATCTTTTTATTTTATTTTTATTTTATTTTATTTTCCTAGCACGCACGCTTGCACACACACATGCTCACACACACACATGCTCACACACACATCTCCCTCCCTCCCTATATGGTATTGTTTCACGTTCTCTCGATACTCGTTTTTCTTTATATGTCCCCATGTTTTGTCGCTGCCTCAATGTTTTTTACACGCACATGCACGCACACACATATCTCCCTCCCTCCCCATATGGTATTGTTTCATATTCTCTCAATATCTGTGCTTCTTTGTATGTCCCCATGTTTTGTCGCTGCTTCAATGTCTCACACACACACACACACACACGCACACACACACACACAATTATGTAATGTTTTATGTTGTCTCAATATTTGTATCTCTTTGTATGTCCCCATGTTTTGCCGTCGTACCAATCCTTTTTCACTTTTGTATGTCTATGTGTCACTCTTGTATGTCTATGTATCACTTTTATGTATGTCTATGTATCACTTTTATGTATGTCTATGTATCACTTTTATGTATGTCTATGTATCACGTAAAATAAAAGGAAAAAAAAACAAAAAAAAAAGTCTTTTTTAATCCATAATTTTATTTGTTCTCATAATCTTGATCTTATGTTCATGGCTGAAACTTGGCTTGACCAAAATTCAGAAAATGCAGTTTTAATAGAAGCATCACCACCAAATTTCAAGTTTGAATCTGAAATACGGGAAAACAAAAAAGGAGGAGGCTTAGCTGCCATTTTCAGAGACCACTTTGTCTCCCATAGAATATCTCTTGGGAAGTTTTCGTCATTTGAATATGTGTCTTTTAAAATACAACAAAAACAATCTCCTCCAATACTCTTTGTTGTCTTATACAAGCCACCGCAGTCATGTCACAGTTTTATTGATAATTTTACCGAGTTGCTTTCAGTTGTATGCACAGATTTTGATAGTTTGGTTATTACAGGTGATTTTAATATTCATGTGGATAATGTTGATGACAGAAATGCAAATGAGCTGAGTTCTGTACTTGAATCCTTTGATCTCACTCAGCATGTGAGTGGCCCCACCCACAGCAGAGGGCACACTCTAGATCTGTTAGTTACTAAGGCGGTGAATATTTCAAATGTAAACGTGGTAGATGTTGCTCTTTCGGATCATTTCTGTGTATTTTTTGACATGTGTTTCACTAACAAACCACCAGTGGACTCTGCAACTGTTCGAAGAAGACACAAATGAAAATACGAGTGATCTATTTATGGGAATGATAAACTTTGAGAATGCATCGTATTCTACTGTAGATGAACTGTTTAACTCTGTCACCTCTAGTGTTTTGAATGTTCTGGATACCGTTGCCCCTGTGAAGGTTAAAATAGTGAAAAATAAGCAGAAGGCGCCGTGGGCTAAAGCAGACTCGGTCAGGGCACAAAAGAGAAAGTGCCGGAGGGCCGAGCGGAAGTGGCGCAAGTCCAACCTCCAGGTTGATTACGAGATCTTCAAAGATAAGTTGTGCGAGTTTAACCGGGTGCTACGTAGTACGAGAGAAAGGTATTTTTCTGAAATGATTGAAGGCTGCAGCAACAATCTGCGTGTTCTGTTCTCAACAGTTAATAGATTAACAAACCCCCCTGTTCAGATGCCATTAGAGCTAACTTCCAAACGTAAATGCAATGATTTTGCACACTTTTTCAATGACAAGGTTCAAGGAATCAAAAACGCCATTGTCTCCAATCCACAGATAACCATCCAACAGCCAGAAAGGCTCTCTGAGCTAACTCACTTTGCACCTGTAAATGATAAAACTGTCCAAGAGATAATCTCCAGTTTGAGCTCCTCCACATGCAGCCTGGATGTACTACCCACTAGATTTCTGAAGTCTGTTCTGAGCAGTCTGTTACCTTCACTCACACAGATAGTAAACATGTCCCTTCATTCTGGAATATTCCCAAAGGCCCTGAAAACTGCAGTCATCAGGCCCCTGCTAAAAAAGAGCAGTCTCGATGCTACGGTACTTAACAACTATCGTCCCATCTCAAATCTGCCATTTATGGGGAAAGTCCTTGAGAAAGTTGTCCACCTACAGCTTACTAGATTTCTTATAATCAACAACTCATTTGATATGTTTCAGTCCGGCTTTAGACCCCACCACAGCACTGAGACTGCTCTCGTTAAGGTTACAAACGATATCCGGCTGAACACTGACGCAGGCAAAGTCTCAATCTTAATCTTGTTAGATCTAAGTGCTGCCTTTGACACTGTCGACCATGAGATCCTCTTACAGAGACTAGAGGACTGGGTTGGCGTCGCTGGCACCGCCCTAAGTTGGTTTGGGTCTTACCTTGAAGACAGGAAGTACTTTGTGGAGATTAGAAACTGTGTCTCAGATCGGCACGGTGGCTGAGTGGATAGCACTCTCGTCTTTCAGCAAGAAGGTCCTGGGTTCGAATCCCGGTCGGACCAGGGCCTTTCTGAGTGGAGTTTGCATGTTCTCCCCGTGTCTGCGTAGGTTTCCTCTGGGTACTCCGGTTTCCCCTACCACTAAAAATATGTCCAATAGTTCTAGCATGCGCCTCCTGTACTGGCGACCCCGCTCCCATCTCTGTGTGGAGTGAGAGACAAAATGCCCAAAAAAATTAACAATTGTAAACCGCTTTGAGACTCAGATCTGCAGTGAAAAGGCGGTATATAAATAAAAACTTACTTACTACTACTACTAGATCATATGGCCCTGACCTGTGGAGTCCCACAGGGGTCGATCCTGGGACCTCTTCTGTTCAATCTCTACATGCTGCCGTTAGGTCAGTTAATACGCAGAAACGAAGTTTCCTATTATAACTATGCAGACGACACTCAGATCTATGTCTCACTGACTGCAGGAGAACATGGACCAGTGGACTCACTCCTTCACTGTATCCAACAGATCAGTGAGTGGATGCAAAACAACTTCCTTCAGCTAAACGCAGACAAACCTGAAATGATTGTCTTTGGTCCCCAAAAAGAAAGAGAGAGCGTTATCTGTCACCTACAGTCTCTCTCCCTAAAACCTTCAAACAAGGTCAGAAATCTAGGGGTAATACTGGACTCAGACTTAAATTTTAATAGCCACATCAAATCAGTAACATCAGCAGCTTTTTACCATCTAAACATTGCCAGGATCAAAAACATAGTGTCTAAAGCAGACTTGGAGATTCTTATCCATGCATTTGTCTCCAGTAGGTTAGACTACTGCAATGGCCTGCTCACAGGTCTGTCCAAACAGGCTGTAAAACAGCTGCAGTACATTCAAAATGCAGCAGCTCCAGTCCTGACTAGAACCAGGAAGTACGACCACATTAGTCCAGTTCTCAGGTCTCTGCACTGGCTTCCTGTGGCTCAGAGAATAGACTTTAAAACAGCTCTGCTTGTGTACAAGTCTCTCCATAGCCTCGCACCAAAATATATTAGTCACATGTTAGTCCCATATGAACCAGCCCGGACTCTGAGGAGCACAGGGACTGGACTCCTGCTGGGACTCTGAGGAGCACAGGGACTGGACTCCTGCTGGGACTCTGAGGAGCACAGGGACTGGACTCCTGCTGGGACTCTGAGGAGCACAGGGACTGGACTCCTGTTAGTGCCCAGAGTCAGAACTAAACATGGGGAGGCTGCTTTTCAGATTCATGCTGCTAAAATCTGGAACAGTCTTCCTGAGGATGTGAGACAGGCCTCCTCTCTGACAATGTTTAAAACCAGGTTAAAGACAGTTCTGTTTAACTGTGCATACAACTGAGGGATTTTATATTTTTATCTTTCTTTTTAATGTTCTGTGATAATTTATGATTTTAATGCTTTCTTGTTTTGTTCAGCACTTTGAATTGCCTTGTGTATGAATTGTGCTATATAAATAAACTTGCCTTGCCTTGCCTTGCCTAAACACACATCAGTGTGTCGTGTCCTCACAGTGACATGTTTAAACACATATCAGTGTGTCGTGTCCTCACAGTGACATGTTTAAACACACATCAGTGTGTCGTGTCCTCACAGTGACATGTTTAAACACACAGTGTGTCGTGTCCTCACAGTGACATGTTTAAACACACAGTGTGTCGTGTCCTCAGAGTGACATGTTTAAACACACATCAGTGTGTCGTGTCCTTACAGAGACATGTTTAAACACACAGTGTGTCGTGTCCTCACAGTGACATGTTTAAACACATATCAGTGTGTCGTGTCCTCACAGTGACATGTTTAAACACATATCAGTGTGTCGTGTCCTCACAGTGACATGTTTAAACACACATCAGTGTGTCGTGTCCTCACAGTGACATGTTTAAACACACAGTGTGTCGTGTCCTCACAGTGACATGTTTAAACACACAGTGTGTCGTGTCCTCAGAGTGACATGTTTAAACACACATCAGTGTGTCGTGTCCTTACAGAGACATGTTTAAACACACAGTGTGTCGTGTCCTCAGAGTGACATGTTTAAACACACATCAGTGTGTCGTGTCCTTACAGAGACATGTTTAAACACACATCAGTGTGTTGTGTCCTCACAGAGACATGTTTAAACACACATCAGTGTGTCGTGTCCTTACAGAGACATGTTTAAACACACATCAGTGTGTCGTGTCCTCACAGAGACATGGTTAAACACACATCAGTGCAATAACCTTGATCTCTGTCATTAGTTGCACTTGCTGATGTTTGGATTATGAAGGCTGTTATCACAGACTGTGAGACTCTGCAGCTCTCGGCTCCTGACGACCACAGAGGTCTATGTTCTGAACCTGAGGATTCTGGAGGAGGCTGATTCTCGGATCGAAGCGCCGCTGTGTTCCCCTGCCCTCATGATACTGAGGGAGAACAATATGGGGACGCTCTGTTTGCTCCAATGTCAGATCTGTATCAATGGAGTCTCACAGAGAATCTAACCTGCAGAGCTTTGTTCGAGCTTCCGTACAGAGAGCCACACTTCCTGCTCCACTAACAATAGCCCTGAGCCCTGAGGCTGAGGCAGCAAAAAAACTGTCATTCTCAATGATTATGGATGATTTTCACACAAACACACATGTGCTGGAATTACCAACGCCATAAAAATAGAAACAGCTAAAGTGGAAATGTGGCGTCAGCCTTTTATAACTTTTTACTTTTGAAGGGACTGTGTGTTTTATTGGAATCTGTTACAATACAATACAACCTGCTACCTACCTAAGCTACGTTCTGTAGTTTAGGTAGGTAGTCACATGACACATAAGTGTCTATGACAGTCACATGACACATAAGTGTCTATGACAGTCACATGACACATATAAGTGTCTATGACAGTCACATGACACATATAAGTGTCTATGACAGTCACATGACACATATAAGTGTCTATGACAGTCACATGACACATATATGTGTCTATGACAGTCACATGACACATATAAGTGTCTATGACAGTCACATGACACATATAAGTGTCTATGACAGTCACATGACACATATAAGTGTCTATGACAGTCACATGACACATATATGTGTCTATGACAGTCACATGACACATATAAGTGTCTATGACAGTCACATGACGCATATGTGTCTATGACAGTCACATGACACATATATGTGTCACATGACACATATATATGTCTATGACAGTCACATGACACATATATGTGTCTATGACAGTCACATGACACATATATGTGTATTCATGCATTCATTCATTAACGTCCCTGTAGCGTTTGAGCCACTGGAACAGCCTCTCACCAGGACAGGAAACAAACAAAGGTCCAAATGTTGCAGATTGCACAAAAGATATCTTATTTATTTGGGTAGAACCCCCCCATGCACACAACCGGAACAACCCAACCAGAATGAAATCATCCCTTTTTATACAGTGGCCCAAACCAAGACCTCCACCCACCCAGGGGCACAACCATGTAGGTCTACTTTCACAGTTTACACAACTATTTACCTTTTTAATGTATGCAGATATGTTATAATAATAAATTATAGTAACATAGAATTAGTGGTGTTATTTAACAAGTGTGGTATGTAAAGTATGTTTATATAATGTTTAGTCCAAATGAAACACCTCTCTCTTGGAGGATCATGGTGGAGCCCAGCTGATTGCTCAGTTGGGTGCACCTGGCATGCACTGGGATGGGCGCACCTCCAGCCCAGCACCTCCACCAATCACCTTCCAAGAAAAGAGAAGGGACAAGTTAGGGACAGGGAAAAATAAACAAAGTTAAATATTTCAAAATAAAACAGGAAGGATACACCTGTGGGGTGAAGAGTGGGGACTACTCCTTCACAATCCCCTTTATTTTTTGGGGCAGGGACTGCCACCTAATCCACAGAGCACCAGCCCCACACTGAACCTCTTGCTCCTCACTGATCCTCCTGCTCCTCCTGTTCCTCACAGATTATCCTGCTCCTTCGGCTCCTCCTTCTCCTCCTGCAGGGGGGCTTCAGGTAGAGTGGGGTTACAGTTATGACAGTTATCCAATCAGAGAGCAGGAGGAGTCTCCTCTGCGTTGCCAGTTTGGTAAAAAGTATTTGTTCTTGGTCTTTTCATTTACAGTATTCAGCAACATTCACAAACAGCAAATATGTTTAAACACAGACTGTGTGTGAGCTCCAGCAGGTGGACTGCATCAGCAAAATGCATCACAGAGGAAGATTCAGTAATGATGAGAGTAAGATCGTGATGACTTCATTTGACCACTAGGGGCAGATCCCACACTGCCCCTTTAAGGAGGTAAGTGCTTTCACAGTGCAGACCTGGGGCTGTGTTTAGCACCATCCACGCTCACCAGGACATGGTCCTTCCGTCTAAACCAGAGGTCTTCATTCCAACAGCAGGAGCACACAGACCCTACTATAGCCTCAGGTCTTCATCTGAGGCTATCATCAGATGTTTGATTGGAATGAAAACCTGCAGCAACACTGCAGGCCCTGCTCTAGAGGGTCTACTGAGGGTCTGAGGTCTGAGGTCTGAGGGTCTGAGGGTCTAGACTTACCACACCAGAGGAGACCCATGGTACAGATATACCACACCAGAGGAGACCCATGGTACAGATATACCACACCAGAGGAGACCCGTGGTACAGATATACCACACCAGAGGAGACCCATGGTACAGATATACCACACCAGAGGAGACCCATGGTACAGATTTACCATACCAGAGGAGATGCTGCAGGGAAGGCCTCCATGGAACACCATAACCAAGAGGCTGCAGAGTGAACAGAAACATCTGTGCAGAGTATGGGCTGGAAACCCCAAGGTCTAAGAAACTCCTCCAAAGGTGGTGGAGATCCTGTGGGACTTCCAGATACAGACCCAATGGTACTGAACCAACCTGACATCGTGGTGGTGGACAAAGGGCAGAGGACAGCCGTGGTGGTGGACGTGGCCAAGTATGTATGTATATATATATATACACAGTGGGGCAAAAAAGTATTTAGTCAGCCACCGATTGTGCAAGTTCTCCCACTTAAAATAAAGACAGGTTTGTAATGTTCATCATAGGTTCACTTCAACTGTGAGAGACAGAATGTGAAGAAAAAAATCCAGGAATTCACATTGTAGGATTTTAAAAAAATTATTTGTAAATGATGGTGGAAAATAAGTATTTGGTCACTTCTCTGGCTCTCACAGACCTGTAACTTCTTCTTTAAGAAGCTCTTCTGTCCTCCACTCGTTACCTGTATTAATGGCACCTGTTTGAACTCATCTGTATAAAAGACACCTGTCCACAGCCTCAAACAGTCAGACTCCAAACTCCACTATGGACAAGACCAGAGAGCTGTCCAAGGACACCAGGAAAAGAACTGTAGACCTGCACCAGACTGGGAAGAGTGAATCTACAATAGGCAAGCAGCTTGGTGTGAACAAATCAACTGTGGGAGCAATTATCAGAAAATGGAAGACATACAAGACCACTGATAATCTCCCTCGATCTGGGGCTCCACGCAAGATCTCGTCCCGTGGGGTCAAAATGATCATGAGAACGGTGATCAAATATCCCAGAACCACACGGGGGGACCTGGTGAATGACCTGCAGAGAGCTGGGACCAAAGTAACAAAGGTTACCATCAGTAACACACTACGACGACAGGGAATCAAATCCTGCAGTGCCAGACGTGTCCCCCTGCTGAAGCCAGTGCATGTCCAGGCCCGTCTGAAGTTTGCCAGAGAGCACATGGATGATCCAGCAGATTGGCACACACATGCACACACACACATGCACACACATGCAAACACACATGCACACACATGCGCACACAC